>CABHPR010147191.1:64299-74382 GCA_902168415.1 Peromyscus melanophrys
TTTTGGTTTTTCGAGACAGGGTTTCTCTGTGTAGCTTTGCGCCTTTCCTGGAGCTCACTTGGTAGCCCAGGCTGGCCTCGAACTCACAGAGATCCGCCTGCCTCTGCCTCCCGAGTGCTGGGATTAAAGGCGTGCGCCACCAACGCCCGGCGAGAATTCTGCTCTTTATGGTAAGATTAATGCCCTAACGTAAAGAGGAGGGAGCTTCCACTCTCTCTCCAAGGGCATACACTTAGAGGATGCATGTTAATACAGTGTCACTACAAGAGGGAACTATCTGAAGGCCTGGCAGGAACTCTCACCGGAAACTGAATTTGCAGCCACCTTGGCTTCAGTCCTACCAGACTGCGAAATGTGTCTGTTTGAACTGCATAATCTATAGATAGCTTCACAGCAGCATGAACTAAGAAAACCTGCTGTCTGATCGAACTTTTTTAATATCAGGGAAATGATGCCTACCTGTATGTATATGAATTTAAATTTGGTACATGTTTCAAATGGTATTGGGAGACCATAAAGGAAAACTACATAATAAATATTCTAGGAAGATTATCAACTGTATCTTTAAATCTATGTCTTCAAAGACACAAATGTCAGTTTCATGTAAGTTTACTACCTAATTATATGAAGCTAACATTAAAATTATTTAAATACAAAGTGAGATGAAATTTTATAAGCTCAGAATAGAAACTAGTTCCCTAGATGATATATAAAGTTCTAAATCTTGAGGCGATTAGTTGATATATTGGGTTAAACTAAAATTAAGTACATGGCATGTTAAATTGTAAACATGAACAAAGTTACTCAAGCCAGTGACTGGAAGTCAATATTTATAACACATGTAAACAAGTTAGGAATAGTATTCAAAATTTATAAAGAAGTTTTACAACACAATATAGCAACAGAAGGATTTAAGAAGGAAATTTCTAGAAAACACTGAACTGGATGAGCCAATCAATAAGTTTCCAAGATCCTTAGATTTCCTAGCAATGAGCAGAATATACATGAATAAATCAAGGAGATCATTTCCTCACCTGTCAGAATGGCTAAATATTTTAACTTCATAAAATAACAAGTGTTAGCAAAGATATCTGACAAGCTGCTAACAACAATTCTCAGAGCAATTCTGGGGAATGTAGTTTGTAAAAGACTGCACATTTCCAACCTAGATTTCTTCATCAGCTATGACTCAGGAATCATGGTAGTGCGTGAGCCAGGAAACAAACAAACTCAATTACAATATTTGCTGTAGTTTGAAAAGCAAAGCATGGGGTGATTGCTTATGAAAAGGACTTCTTTTTCATATGCTCTCATTTGATTATATTTGGTTTACTTATTCATGTCCACATGTCTTACACTATCCAATGTCCATGAAATATGACCAAGAATACTATAAATTTTATTAGAAAAGAATCAGTCTGTGTCAACCCAATATCTCAAAACAATGCCAATAGGCAGACTATAGGGAAAGG
The DNA here is from genome assembly GCA_902168415.1 of Peromyscus melanophrys. Taxonomy (NCBI): domain Eukaryota; kingdom Metazoa; phylum Chordata; class Mammalia; order Rodentia; family Cricetidae; genus Peromyscus; species Peromyscus melanophrys. The sequence continues at coordinate 65,772 of CABHPR010147191.1, forward strand.
ATATAGGGTGTGTCTACAATGTGAGATGATGTCTTAGACACTGGATGAGATGAAAGAAAACAAGAGGCTTTTGGACAGGAGGATCATGTCTGGATTAGTGGCATTCTCAATTAAGGGACCAAGTAATACAGCCAGAGTGAATTTATGGAAACTCAGCTCATCAACTTAGATAAATCACAAAATCAAGGCTAAGAAAACAGAAAATAAGTGTTACAGCATAAGAAATTACAGCTTCCATTAGACATTTATTCTCTGATTGGCAAATTATAAATGCCATATATATATATAATAAAGAATTAGGAGAAACAATGCTATGCACTATTTAGAAGGAAAATGCTTTGTTAAAGTATAAAAGAACACATGAGAGAGGCTACACAGATGGCTCAATGCTGTGGATATTATTCTATATGCTGTGAATGTGTTGCTCTGATTGGTTGATAAATAAAAAGCTGATTGGTCAGTAGCCGGGCAGTAAGTATAGGTGAGATAAACAGACAAGGAGAATTCTGGGAAGAGGAAGGCTGAGTCAAGAGTCTCTAGCCAGACACAGAAGAAGCAAGATGTGAAGGCAGAACAGAGAAAAGGTACCAAGCCACATGGCTAAACATAAATAAGAATTATGGGTTAATTTAGGTTTAAGAGCTAGTTAATAATAAGCTTGAGCTAATGGCCATACAGTTCGTAAATAATATAAGCTTCTGTTTGTTTCCTTGGGTCCGAGTGGCTGCGGGACTGGTGGTTAAGAGGTCATTGTCCTAACCACCAGCAAGCCAGGACACAAGAAATCTTCTAGCTATAGGTCAATGGTTGAGTGTTTGCTACTCTTCTAGAGGACCTGAGTTTGGTTCCAAGCTCCTGTGTAGGATGACTCACAACTCCCTGTAACTCTAGCTCCAGGGAACTAGGAGCCTTCTTCTGATCTCCACAGGCATCTGTGCACATCTGTACACATCTGCACATTCATACACAGAGATGTACACACATAAATACATAAATAAATAAATAAATAAATAAATAAATAAATAAATAAATAAATAGAAGAAATCCAAAATGGTACACATAAAACTCATGAATATAAACACTGGGAGCAAGGTGATATGTGTGGAAGAGAAATATGATTAAAAAACAACAACAAAATAGTCTAATATAGCCAAGTAGAACTGTGTAATACATACATGAATCCATATTTTTTCTACTTATATAACTGTTAGTATATTGGGAATGTTCTCAGTGTTTAGAACTGTTATATTGGGTTGGATTGATAGCTCAACAGCTTAGAGTACTTATTAACTTTCCATAAGACCCAAGTTCAGTTCTCAGCATCCACATCCAGTAGCTCACAATCTTTCATAACTACAGATATATGGTATCTGAAGCCTTTGCCCTCCTCAGGCATTTGCCCTCACCTGCATATGGCCACTGCACATACATACACTCTCTCTCTCTCTCTCTCTCTCTCTCTCTCTCTCTCTCTCTCTCTCTCTCTCTCTCTCTCTCTCTCTCTCTCTCTCAGTTTTAATGTAGCTGTTAAGAAAAATGAGACTCAAAACTTTCAAGAAAGTGAGTAAATAGACTTAGAATGTATAATATAAACTAAAGTCACAAAGTTCAGACAAGAAAAAATATCTTCAATCATGTGTAAATTCTTTACATATTGTGTGTGTGAACAAATGTACACATGGGTATAGTATAACATATAGAAAGGAGAATAAGGAAGGGTTAGTGTTATGTGATGAGGAAGGACTGAATATAGGTAATGTCCACTTGAGTCATGCAAAAGGTATAATGATATTTTATTTTGTATTTTTTTAATATATAGTGGCAGATATGTACATGAATTATACATTCAAATAGTGAAAGTGAAAAATCCAGTGTGAATCTCCACAGCATTACAATGGCTACTCTAACTGTACAGAAGTTCACTGAGATTTATTAATCTTGGGATCTAGTCAATTTTAGTGGATGTTTTTAATTTCAATATCTTTGTAATAAAATTTTAAAATAAATAAAATAAATTTTAAAATTAACATTACAGGATTGGGGGCATGGCTCAATGTATAGTACTTGCCTAGCCTGCACAAGGTTCCACTTTCCTATACCAGCACCAGGAACAATATAGAAGTGAATAAATAAAGGGTGGATATATAGCTTCTTTGGTTAAGGGAACTGGCTAATTCTCAAGTGGACCTAGGTTTTGTTTCCAGCACTTACATGGAAGTGCACAATGATCTGTAACTTGATCTATGGGATCTGATATCCTCTTCTGATCTCTGTGGGTACTTACATGCAGGTGGTACACATACACACAAGCAAAACACCCATACACATAAAATAAAGTAAACCTTAAAAACTGTTTTAAAAAAGAAATGAATAAATAATGACATAAGAAATTGCCATTTTCATATTTCCACATTAACTTAGCAGCTAACAAGAACAACAGTAAGATAAACAACTCATCCTTCATAGTTCTAGTTATAATGATGGATCCTTCAAGAAATGTCATCTGGAATTCATATCAGTACATTCTAAAGTAGCTGCACATTCCTAAGTGCATTCATTGTATTGCACAACCCTGAATTGAATATAAGCTGTATTAATTCAAGTGGCTGACGTTGTCTACAAAAATCCCGAGTCAGCTTAGAGGACTGACTTTACTTATGAATTCATTGCATAGTCAATGTTTTAGTGTTTGCTGTGCAGAAGAAAAGCCATTAAATAGTAGCATTAATATTCTTAGAGCTTCTAGTTGAACAAAAACATTCTTTAAACAAACTTTATCAAGCTAGGTGTTGATTTAAAAATAAGTCAACAGCAATGAGGGCATCTGCATTTTCTTATGCTTTTGAGGACAATTAAAGTTTCTGCACATGAATTTTCAAGTCATATGCAGATAAAAGAAGCCAAAGGAGAAATAATTGCCCATAGCTTAATGGGCAACACGTTTTCCTGTGACTGCATTTTCTGTGGTTAGATTTAGGTGGCTACTTTAGTATTTAGAATAATTCACACCTTTATTATCAAATAGTTTGTCATTCAAGCAACAATAAGTTGAGTGTCTGCACTGTGCCAATGATAATTGCAAGTGATGATGAACAGGAAACAAAATAAAAATAAATTACCTTCTCACATAGAATGCATATTTATAGAATGTGTATTTTCTAGAGGAGAGGGATTTCCTTTCCCATGATATAATATCTATCTATGAAAACTGCTAGCAATAGCAGAGAGAGTGCCCGAGCTGGCTTACCCCGGTAATCAGATTGGTGAATACCATGTCATCATAGAACCTTCATCCAGTAACTGATGGAAGCAGATGTAGAGATCCACAACCAAGCACCAGGCAGATCTCTGGGAGTCCAGTCTAAGAGAGCAAGGGGGATCAAGATCATGATAGGGAAATCTACATAGACAAGTGAACCAAAGTTCGTAGGAACTTTAAACTGAAAACTGTGGAACCTGCATGGGACCGGCCTAGGCCCTCTGCATATGGAAGACAGTTGTGTAGCTTGGTTTGTTTGAGAAGCCCTGGCAGTGGGATCAGGAACTATCCCATGATCTGGCTTTTTGGAGCACTTTACCTAAGGTGAGACACCTTGCTCAGCCTTGATGCAAGGGGGAGGGGCTTGGTCCTGCCTCAACTGAATGTACCAGGCTTTGCTGACTCCCCGTGGGAGGCCTTACCCATTTGGAGGAAGGGACAGGGGGTGAGCCAGGCTGGGAAGGCTCGGGGGAGCAGAAGGAGGGATGAGATGGGGATCTGTGGTTGGTATGTAAAATGAGTAAAAAAAAAAAATAAATAAACCAAAAAAAAGAAAACAACATAACAGGAAATAACTGGTCATCTTTGTGGCTTTGTATGTAAAGAGGAAACCCTAGAATGTGTTCATTTTAATAAACTAATTGTGTCAAGAATTAGAGACATAATAAAGAGGGAGGATTTAGGTCTGATTGTACAGTTATTAGTTATCCTCAAAATAATCGTGCTCAATGGGAAGGAATTCATGCATGAGTCTATAAACCTAGCCAACTACCCATGACTGGAGAGACCATAGGCCATAGGGAAGAATGTACAACTGCCTTTCTCCTAACCCAGTATAACTTCTGACTGTATTCTGAGTACTTTTCCTTATTTCCACAGGTAAGTGTAATTCTCACTCATCAAAAGACCGCTTTATGTTTCCGGCAGGTGAGGGCTATAATAGAAATCCATTGCCGGTCAAAACGCAGAAAGCAAGTAACTAGAATACCCAGTCCAAAATGGTGTAACTACAGCACAACCCCTACACCTAATGAAGCTCAGAGAGCTCACAAAAGAGGGGCCAGGAAGACTGTATGAGCTAAAGGACCAGAACGTCTGCTGATATATCATGTCTGTTAGATATTAAAGGAGGCTGCATCCATGAAATTTCAACCCAGTGGTCTTTCCTAACAAGATATACATAATGACAATTCCAGTTGACATGCCCATGTAGATGGCAGGAATTTCACAAAGCCCCATCTTGAAATGAAGAGCCACATACAATAAATGACTTTTGAGAAAGGGAGAACCAGTCTTCTCCAGGGAATAACCCCTGCTTCGTCACCAGATCCCAAGTGGTCAGCCATAAACACATGTATGTAAGAGGAATGCTAAGTGGGCTCAGTAGGTTTTACATGTGTGTGTAAATCAGTGCTAATTATAAAAGAAGACATCATGATCTAGAGAGGGAGCAGGGTTATTGGAATAGGTGGAGAGAAAAGTTGCATTTGGAGAGGACCCAAGTTCAGTTCCCAGTATCCATGCTGGATAGCTCATGACTGCCTGTAACTCTATTCCCAGAGGACACAATTTCTGCTTCTGACCTCCCAGGTGCCTTCACACATATGGTATATATTCACACAGACAGATACACATAATAAAAGTATAAAACCTTTTATTAAAGAGAATTACAAATAGAAAATATAAATGACCACTTCATAGGGTGTGAATGCAAAGATTTTAGGAAACTTTAGCTGTACAATGCCCTCAAGCATTTTGAGTGTAGATTTAAAAGCAAACTCTACTTTGTCCTGTTCAGACATTTTCCTTCTCCACGTCTACAGAGTTAACTATTTGTCTTCGATCTTTTTTTTTCCTTCAAACAGTTAATATCTTCTTCATAAAAGACATCTGAATAAAATTTAAAGCACTCTCATTTTAAGTTCTTTTTTTTCTCGGGACTGACTCTAGGGTCAAATGGGTGCTTGGTACCTGCTGTAACCCAAAGCTACATCCTCAGAACCTTAAATGTACCCTTACTATGTACTATGATCTTAAGTTGGTCATATATTTGTGTATCTTCAAAGGTACAGCTTCTGCTCCAGGAGCTAATTTTATGTTGGGCCTTCAAATACAAGTGGGAGTTTGCCAGATAATGAAGTGTGAGGTGCGTAATTCAAGCAGCTATTAGCAAACTAATGATTCATATTAATCACTCAGAGCCCTCCATGATTCCATGTGCTATAACAGCTTCATGTATTTCATTCATCTATCCATTAATTTGTCCATTAATTTACACCATCAGGCTTCCAATATTCATAATTCTCTCTGCGTGGGCCATGTGCTCACAAAAAGGAGAGTGAGCAAGACAGGTGCTACGTTTACTTTTGTCTTAAATGACAGCTCCAATGGCTAGAAATTCATTCTATGTAAGTATTGCATTCCAAAGAATTGTAAAGCATTTGAGTTATTGTATTAAAAAACAGTTAAAAGGAAATTAGAAATATGTTCCAGTGGTTAAAAGCATTTGATGTTCTTGCAAATTACCCAGGTTTGCAATCTAGCATAGCATCCACACTGTAGTTCACAACTATCTGTTATTCAGACTTTTGTGAGCACAAGAAACACACATGTAGTGAACGTGCATGTAGGCAGGCCAACAAAACTGTCATTCATATAAAATAAAAACAAATAGAATTAACAGTGTTTGGTTTTGAACAAAAGTACCTAGTCACATTTTTTATTTTTTTATTTTTTTTATGTATTGTGTATGTGTGTGTGTGTATGTGTCTATGTGTCTGTATATGTGTATACATATATGAATGCAGTGCTTTTGAAGACCAGAAGAGGACATGGAATCCCATGGAATGAAGTTATAGGTGGCTGGTGCAGCGAACTGAACACTGGTCTAGAATATCACGAGTTCTTAACCACTGAGTTTTCTGTCCAACATCACTTAGTCATGTTATAATGGGAACAAGATCATTGAGAGGTTCTACAATATACTGTATCTTAGTGGAGAGTTTAATCAGAAAAAAGAAATAATAAAATCATTTTGTGAATTAATTTATCTATCTATCTGTTTCTACCTTACCAAAACAGCTCCATAAACTACAATTTTACTGAAAATATATCCTTTTCTCATAAAATATATTCTGATTATGGTTTCCCATCTCTCCACTTCTCCCAGTTTCCCCTCTCCAGATCCACTCCCTGTAGCATGAATCTTAAAAGTCTTATTAATAAAATCAAACCTGAGGCCAGTTATTGGGGTGAACACTGGAAGGTCAGAGAGACAGAATAAGCCACAGCTATCTCACCTCGCTGAATCCTCAGCTGGTCTTGTTTCCTCAGACTGGATGCCCCGAGCCCTCATCCAGAATGGGTCTCAGCTGAACTGCTGCTAGAAGCCTAAAAGCTTAACCAGCCACATGCTTCTCCAGGCCAAAGGCTTCTCCAGGCCAAAGGCCTCTCCAGGGCAAATGCCTCTAGTTTCTGGTCCTCACGCTTTATATACCTTTCTGCTTTCTACCACCACTCCCTGGGATTAAAGGTGTGGCTTTCTGGGATTAAAGGTGTGCCTGGCCGTTTCCAATGTGGCCTTGAACTCACAGAGATCCAGAGGGATTTCTGTCTCTGGATGCTAGGTTTAAAGGCGTATGCTACCACTGCCTAACCTCTGTTTAATATTGTGGCTGTCCTGTTCTCTGACCCCAGTTAAGTTTATTAGCATACACAATAGTTTGGGGAACACAATACCCCCACAACTCCCTTTCTGTCTCTCATTAGAAAAGAATAAGCTTCTAAGAGATAACAACCAAACATGACAAAATAAATACAATAAGATAAAGCAAAAACTTTCACATCAAAGTTGGACATGGCAACCCAACAGGAGGAAAAGAGTCCCATGAATAGTCCAAAGAGGAGACCCACTTATTCTCATAGTCAGGAGTCTCATAAAAATGCTAAGCTAATAACTATAATATATACATAGAGGACCTGGTGAAGACCCATGTAGGCCCTATGCTTGCTGCTACAGTTTCTGTGAGTGCATATACACTTTGCTTAGTTGATTCAGAGGGCCATAGTCTCCTGGTGTCCTCCACCCTCTCTGATGCTTACAATGCTTTCAGCAATTTCTTTCTTTCTTTTTTTTTTCTTTCTTTTTTTCTTTTTTTTTTTTTGTTTTTTTGAGACAGGGTTTCTCTGTGTAGCTTTGTGCCTTTCCTGGAACTTGCTTTGTAGACCAGGCTGGCCTCAAACTCACAGAGATCTGCCTGTTTCTGCCTCCTGAGTGTTGGGATTAAAGGAGTGTGCCATGACCCCCCGGCTGCTTTCAGCGTTTTCTAAAGCAAAACTAATGAAAGAAATCATTGGTCACAAACTCAAGCATAGCATTTTCAATATAACTTGTGCATGCTCTCTCATCTTCAGAGCTACCACGAGTTAGAAGTAGGAAAAGCAAAACTGGCAATCCTAAGAAATAATAGTGTGGTTTATATTTTTACTTTTATCTATCTCTATGTCTATCTGTCTGCCTGTCTGTCTCCCTGTCTCTTTATTTATTTGTTTATTTGCTTGTTTGTTTATTTATTTATTGGTGGACATTCAGGTTCAATGTCAAACCAACTGTAGAATGAGAGGATGACTTCCAAGTTTAGATCTTCTCCTTCCAAAACGTGCATCATAGTGCCTAAGCTCACTTCATCATAACTCATGGTGGCAAATTTCTTTGCCCAGTCACCCATTTTGCTGTTTCAGTATTTTATTAAATTACTTATTGCAATTTTGGAATTATAATGTAATTACATCATTTCATCGTTCCTTTCTTCCCTCCAAAACGTTAATATACCCCTTCTTCGCTCTCTGTTAAGTTCATGGTCTCTTTTATCACTAATGGTTGTTACATAAATGAATTCCTAAATACATAAATGTAATCTACTCAGTATAAATCATGTTACTTACATGTGTATGTTTCTTAGGGCCATTTGGTATTAGTTAACTAATTGGTATTAGTCTTCCCTTGAAAAGATTCTTTCTCCTAGTCTCAGTGTTCCTTAGTTGCTTGACAGAAGAAAGAGGGAGAGCGAAATAAGAGTAAGGATGTCTGAAAAAGTCAAAAGGAGTCATAATATTAACTATCTACCTAACAGATCTATAATACACATGAATCTGTGTATAAATATACAGAGGCATACATATTTTTTTCAATCAGTGTCACACACCATACTTAATAGCATTGTTTGGTTTTTAATTCAATGGCACAATTAATAAATGTCTGTCTGGTGAAATCTCTGTCATCATCTTTGAAAACTTTGGTGTGTGCTGTTATTCAAGTCTCTGAGTTCACAAGTAAATACAGAGTAAGTGCTG
>CABHPR010147192.1:3196-16520 GCA_902168415.1 Peromyscus melanophrys
CAAAAAAAAAAAAAAAAAAAGAACTTTTTTTGAAACTGCCTTCTCCAAATCCACACCCCATAAAATAGAAATAAATAAATAAAGTAAAAAAAAAATGTAAACCATTTTTGGATTTTCCCAGACACCAAAAAGTATGTTCTCTTCTACCTTATAAAATATGGGATGCAAAACTTTAGATATGCACAGCATTATGTAGATTTTTTATATGTCTCAACATTTGTGGTGATAACTGTCCTGTTTATCAAGAATCTGACACAAGAGTTGGATGTGATGGCTCTCATCTAGAATCCTAGTACTTGGAGACTGACATCAAGTTAGAGGCCAGGCTGAGCTACATAGTGAGACTGCATCATCATCATCATCATCATCATCATCATCATCATCATCATCACAACAACAACAATATAGAAACAATTAAACTAATACAAAATGGTTTGACCAGTGAAGAAAAGGAGAACTCAGTTCCCATTTACTGTGACGAGTATCCTCATCCTGATGAGGGTATCAGCAGTGACTGACAGTGTTCTAGAGAGATACATCCTCCCCTTCATTTAAAGAATGGAATGATGGTCAACCTTTTAATACAAAGGTTTCAGAGAGCCACTTCCTTTGCTGGTAATCCTGGAATGCACTTGGATGGATGAGCGTAAGGCCTGGAGCTTTCTCACACCCTCCCGTGTCTACACTTAGGTTTACACCAAGTGTGCTTGCTCTCATGTGAGTCACCAACTACCTCCTGTGGTAGGTCACTTGTCACAGCCTTGGTATTACTGGTTAGGACGGGTATGCAACCACAGACATCAGCTTTACTGCCAGCAGGGAATTCCTGATTTTCTCTCATGCTTGCCTAAGACCCTGTCTTAAGTCCCCGCTCAGCCACAGTGCCTTTGTAAAAAAGCATCAAAGCAGAAGCCTGCTTTCAGAATACTCACACATGGTGTGATTAAATACTAGGCTGTGCTCATAGTCAAAACTGACATCATCAACACAATGTAGAAGTTGGCATTCCCACAGCTCATTCAGATTCCAATCAGACCACTCGGATTAGAGAAGCTGGATGACTTACTAATCCAAGATCAATAAAATAAAGATTTATGACCAAAGTGAAACATATACAACTGTGGTTAACATTACATTTCAAATTAGGCTCACTATAAAAGCCTTCTTCCTACTTTGCTTGTCTTTATTGCCTCATCTAACAGGTTATACTGTGAAACTTGAATGACAGTTTCTTCAAATGGAACGCTCTTCTAATGAATCCTTCAGAATGCATTGAACATATCCTTGTGTAAGTTTCTTAAACACATGATAAGACAAACAACTGTCAGCAAAGACTACTACTATGCCTGGAAATGTAACAAATACAACTCAGCAACAGTTATAAAGTGCCTTTTCTATCTGTGTACTTTCCTTAACTGTAGGTTTTCATGGTAAATGATGATCCTGAATCTCACCACCATGTAATCAAGTAAATAAAATCTGTAACCACAACCTTACCAGCTATGTTACATTTAAAGGCAAGTAAAATTTAATTAGACATGACAAGTCCATTAAGGAACTAGAGCATTTTGCATGTGAAATTGGTATCTGCAGCCTCCTCCCAGGACACTGGCTTGGCTCTCGTTATATAGTTTAGGGGATTTCAGTCCTAGAGGTAGCATGGTCGGGATCTCTGAAAACGAGCTCAGAAACCTGGTGTAATCTCTGAACCAGGCAATGGAGGTGAGACTAGGAAGAGGTGAAGCTCACACCTCCAAGTTCTGTGTTCCTGAGCTCAGGAGCTGAGGTGAAAAGGAATGGGGCATTTCCATCATAAGAAAATGACCACAAAAGCTACCTGTTGAGACCTGCAGCATACACTCTTCACCTTGCTAACCACGAAGAAGTCTTTCTGAATGGATCAGCCCTGATTGCTGTGTCTGTGTCTATAAAACCGGCAAGGCAGACCATCCAACACACGGTCAAACAACGCAGCTAAGCAGCCATCCGTGGTGGCTCCTGCACTTCAGCACAAGAGGAGACTAGCAAGGAAAACCAGTCCCTAGCTGTTTCCCCCATGGCAGCATGCCCATCAACATAAAAATAACACAGCACAGAAGATTAGCTCAGGGAATAAAAAAGCAAGAACAGAAAAAAAAAAAAAAAAGCAAAAGAAACATACCATCCCATTCCTCCAGGTCCACATTGGGCTCCTAACCAACTTCATCTTCTACATGGGTTATATCCTTATGGATGATGGCAAGGTTATCCTATGCATGAATTCCTGTTTGTCCAGTGTGGTGTGAGCATGCATAACCTGACATATCAAGGTAAATGTGTACTCTTTTACTCCATATATGGACACCAGTTATTAAGGCTGGCTCCCTTCTAATAATTCATAAGTAAAATGCTCTCTCTTATTATTTTTACTGAAAAATATTTTTCATACAAATTATTCTGATCACCATTTCCCCTCTCCCAACTTCTTCTAGATCCTACCCACCCATCTCTAACTCCTTTCTCTCTCTCTTTAGAAAACAAATGAACAAAAAACCCCCAAATAAACTGGTATTTCAGAAAAGAAAAAAAAAGACACACACACATAAACAAAAATATAAAAACACAAAAATGGAGACCATAATTAATATTCAAGCAAAAGGCCAGTAAGACAAAAACCAAAACCAACCAACCAAAAACCACCCAAACAAAGCAATATGAGGCAAAAAGTGTATAAAAATACTGTTGAGTTCGTTTTGTGTTGACCATCTTCTGCTGGACACAGGGCTTAGATTCTAAGAGCCAGAGAAGATGTACGATTCCAAGGAAACAGTATCTTCCTGCACAACAGGACTGCAGAGACAGAGGCAGCAAGAACAGGGCCTGCACAGGTTCAGGTCAGATGGGGTCCCAAGTGCTGATGAGGGGGGAAGTGGACATGGACTCCCACCCACAACCAAGAAGCTGTCTCCGACCGACACTCAGTTGCAAAGGTAAAATTACTTTTTCCCAGTTCCTTTCTTCTTGATGCATCCTCTTTGACTCTCTCCGACAGGTGGGAAAATGGTAGCGACAAGGGCAGCCCCCTGGGTTAATCACACCAGTTCCCTTCCCAGCATGAGATCTGCTCCGTACATGTTAGATTGCAACAGATATTGGAAGAGATGAATTATTTTTTAAATGATCTTTTTTTTTTTTAAAATGTATCGGTTACCCTACTTGATTAGAGACTTTTAATAGTAGGAAAACTGTGGAGGTGGGGCGTAGTTAGGAAGGATCATTTGGAGGTAGGGAACCCAATGGCTAGTGTGGGTAGAGGTTGAGATATATTCTAGAAGATATGCCATAGTTTCTTTAGCTTTATCTAGTAACTGTGATTTTCAAAAACAAGCACCAACTTATAACATACACAAGAACCTATTTCACATGCCTGAATTGATTAGCAGTTGGCTTAGAAAATGATTCAAAGAGTAACTAACCTTTTGAAAAGGAAATAATATTAAATGAGGCAGAATCTTTCATGTTTACTCTGCATGGTATACAGCTTTCCCAAGAGTTATTCACCCCCAGTAAATAACCCTTATCATCTGTTGGGAACACAAAATGAATTGTATTTTTGGCACCTTGAGGTTCCATCCAGAGGAGTCACTGAGTTAGATCTGAGAAATTCCCACACTGTTGAGTGTCAAGGACTGTAAGAAGATGAGTGGCGATGTCAGCAAGAAGGTGGTCAGGTGATGCATGTTTAACTAGCATGAGAACAATTCTAAAAATAAAAATGGCAGCTAATTAAAAAGAGGCTGGATGCAGTACTTCTCTGAACCAGAAATGAATTGAGTTTTAGAAATATTGAAAATGATACAAGCAGATGATACACATTTGAACAGGATTCAGCTAATTTGATTAACTATCAAGTGTGATAGCCCTCAAAATAATTATGTCAACTCATCGCCTAATTTTAGCAGAAGTGAGAATATTCAAACTTAACTAATTATAGCTTCGGGAGAGAAAAACCTATGAAGGGCCTTTTCCTTTTTGGTTAGAATTGATATCTATCAAGATCCAAGCATTCTCACAAGACAAAAATTTCATAAAACAATAGTCTGCCCTAGACAGGATGAGTTAGTGTTTCCATAATAAAGATTTGGTTACAGGAATGAAGTCTGACGTGAGCACATTGGGACAGTGTGTTGAGGACAGCAAGTGGCCTAATGATGGATTACCAATCACATTCTTTCATTCTTGGTTTAGCAAATTGATGTGCACCACTGCCAAAGTGGGAAAAAAAAGCTTCAATTAAGGTTACCAAGGGAGGCATATGCTACTCCTCATAGCTTGCACAGCACAGTGGCCCTGCTTTTTTCAAGAACATTCACATCTATTACTGCCACTCTTGTTTTGCATTGCCCTGGGGGTACAGAAAGGAAACACACAATTTCCAACGTGTGTATAAGACAAATGCAGTTCAAGAAGTTAATGGGCACAGGTCAGGTTGTCTCTTGCATTTTGGTACCTGAAAGCCTCAGGAGCAGGAACTTCCTTAAGCACTGTGACCCTCCTCAGTCCTTCCTTCAAGCTCTTTTCACAGCACAGACCTTTCAAATGTGGGGATGGTTTTCTATCATCATTTATTGAGTTGGGCATTCCACAGACACTCATCAGAGTTTCATCCGATGACTGAAACTGGTATGCTGGACTTACCTTTCTGTCACTATTATATACTGAAGACTAGATAGAATCAAACAACCTGATGTCTACTGGCCAATAATTCCACAACTGGGATGTACCCTTAGAACACACAATGTAGGAGCACTGAGTGCTCTGACCTCTAAGAATTGTATTCATGTTTATCATGCTGCTACAGCCACCCACCTCCATGAAAGGTCTTGGGAACAGAAATTCTATACAGTGTTGCTAAAACAGGTTCATGTAGCCTGAATTGAGGAACTGCTGTACTTGATATCCAAGGCATTGACTCATGATATCGTATCAGCAAGTTTACTTCAAATTAGAAAAGTAAATGTCCTGCACTGTCTAATAGATGCACAAAAAATGCAGCTCCTTGGCTAAATAAGCTTAACCCAGGCTTCTCCAGACTTGCTTGAACAGAGAAAATATGCAACCTTTCTTGAGAATTACAACTCAAGGCATTACCCTGTTGTTTTTGCTACTTACCCTTAATGTTTACACAGCAATTTCTATGCCTTCATGTATCTTTACCACCAAACATATTTAAATTTCATAGCAATGTGAGTTAACACCAATAAAAATAAGAATGATGGCAGACTGTGAACTCTGTGAGCCACAGTAACAAGTGATTTGATGGCATATTCCCACTGGTGCAAGAGTGGCATGGATATTATGTGAGTCCAGCCACTTCCTCATCCGGTTTAAAGCCAGCACCTCAAGATGGAACTCATGTCTGGTACCATTAGCTGGGCAAAACTCCACAACTGGCTAGGTCCTAGGTATGAACCTAATATTATCCTTCTTCTAAATGGATAAAGATATAAATTTCCTCTTAAGTTTTCATCTTTATATTGATAGATTAGTGCATCTCTCAATCCTCATCAGAGAAGATTCTCTTTGTCGTAGATCGAGATTAATATAGAAACCCACGATTGGTCAACATGAAGAATAAGAGATTAGGAATGCTCAACTGTAAATAGGACATCTAGCTCACACCTCTTTCTCCAAGGCTCAGGGATTACTGGGGGGGCACTACTGTAGAACCCACAGGTAATGAACATCTATAGCAAAATGGTGTTTGCTGGACTTGTCAAGGCCATTGCACATATGAACTCACAGTGAGTATGACAGAATACACAAGCCCTATGTGAGATCAAGTCAGAAGAAAATCAGCACTGATGTGGAAGGTGGTCATGAAGTCTTACCCTTTGGTGAGGAGGTATTGGTAAGTGGTAGTTGCTTGGAGAAGGATAGTTTTCTTAAATGATGTGGACCCTGAGAGATTACTAATGCTCCAGTAGACGGTCCTATACCCATGTGCATATAGGCAGCATTAAATGGGCTCAGTGGGTTTTAAAAAGCACATAATATTGGGAAGGATAAATAGTGGGGAAGATAAGGTAGAATTTCCGGGGGGAAAGAATGGGAGTATATTTGATCCAAACACATTATGGGAACATATAAAATTTTCAGACATAAAAATAACAAGATGACAGAGAACATGTATGCTTACATTGGCTGATGGGAGCAGCCAGGCATGCCTTATTCCTAAGCATACCTGCCTTATCCTAACTTAATATATGTACATTTCCTCTGAGTCTACATACTCAAGCCTTGTTTAGAGAGATAAAAATGCATAAGGAAGACATAGTATTTACTTAAACTTTGATCGTCTTCCTAACCAATTAGGTATATATGGAAGAATTCCCAATGTCATTATTCAAACACAGGAAGTTTTCTGTTTTAAATTCACTTAAGTTTTTGTTGTCTTAAAATGAAACAATTGTTTTCTATTTTGGTATCTACCAATAAACCAAATACTGGTCTCCAACAGTTAGCTCTAATTTTACTTCTGTTCATACCATGTGCTATCAGTACCAGAGGGGCTTATGTGATGTTCTCTAACTGGTTCCCAGTACATTATTCTGCTCTGTAAAACTACCTTGTGAAGGGCTTCCTGTAGAGCAGAGGCCAGCATCAGGAGACAATGTCCTGATGCAGGGGGTGGTGTTGGGGGTGATAGTGTTGGCTGGACAGTTACTTGATCTTTTTTCCCAACACAAGATGGATGATAAATTTCAGGGTACTAGACCCAAACCTGCCCCAGAGCTTTTGAAACCCCTGTTTTTCCATACTTAAGAGATAATCCTCTATCTTGGTATAGTGGTTTGAAAGAAAATGGTCCCCAAAGGGAGTAGCACTATTAGAAGGTGTGGCCTTATTGGAGTAGGTGTGGTCTTGTTGGAGGAAGTGTGTCACTGTGGAGATGGGCTTTGAGGTCTCATATATACTCAAGCCACATCCGGTGAGACAGACCACTTCCTGTTTCCTGTGCAAGATGTAAAACTCTCAGCTTCTTCTTCAGCACTATATCTGCTTGCATGCTGCTGTGTCCCATCATAATGATAATTGACTAAATTTCTGAACTGTAAGCCACCCAATTAAATGTTTTCCTTCATAAGAAGTGCCATGGTCATGGTGTCTCTCCACAGCAATAGAAACCCTAACTAAGACACATGGTATGAGGGGTTGGGACAATAGCTTTGTTTGAATTTTCTGTTTCTGTGATAAAACACTCCAGCCCCAAACAACTCCTGGAGGAAAGAATTTATTTCCTCTTATGCTTCCAGGTCACAATCCATCATTGAGGGAAGTCAGGGCATGAGCTCAAGTCAGCAGCTTGAAGCAGAAGCCATAATAGAACACAGCTTACTGATCCTTTACTTGCTCAGATTCTGCTGGCTTTCTTATATAGCCCAGGCCCATCTTCCTAGGGATGCTGCTGCTCACAGTGGGCTGTGCCCTTCCCTATCAATCATCAATCATCAATTTCACACAGACATAGGAACCGACCAATCTGACGAGGGCAATTCTCAATTAAGACTCTCTCAAATAACTTCGGGCTGTGTCAAGTTGACAGCCAAGCTAACTAGAACAAGCTCCTTTGCTTAAAAAAGGCAAAAAAGAACTTCCCATCATGCACTCTTAATATTTTTTGTTGTTGTTGTTTTTTGAGACAGGGTTTCCCTGTGTAGCTTTGCACCTTTCCTGGAACTCACTTGGTAGCCCAGGCTGGCCTTGAACTCACGGAGATCCGCCTGGCTCTGCCTCCCGATGCTGGGATTAAAGGCGTGCGCCACCACCGCCCGGCCTTACTATTTTTTTTTACTAGTACAAGTTTATAAAACTTGAAGTTTACATCAAGCTTACTGTGTAGTTTCTGCCCACTGATATATTATGTGCTTTTTTCATGATAAAAACATTTGGCATCTTTCATATTTTTACAATACATGGAATTTGAGAGAAAGAACATTAGAACCAAAAGATATTGAAAAATTATTTTAATAACAGTTGGCTTATGTTTTAGATATTTCTCCCAATTCCCTAGCTTACGAAAATAGTGTTCCTGTGAACTATAAAAATGTCTTGGGCCACATAATATTGAGAACTTCTTTGTGAATTAACCACAGTGGACATTCTGAATGGCACTGCCAGCATTATTAATCTGCCAGCAATATGCTGCAGGCTTATGATATGTGCAAAAAATGAAAACTTACTGGATTTACATTTGATGAGTTTAAAAGTTTTTGGATTTGTGGTACAGTAAAAAAAAATCAACAATTACAACAAGTACATGAATTCCTCAGAAGTAGACATAAAGAGAAAGAATAAAGGAGAGACCAAGCAGATGTAACAGAAACAAAAATGAGCTTTGAGGACAAAGAGCAGATCAAAGTTTACTTCTGCTAATCCCTCTTAATCAAAATGGCTACATATGAGATCTGAGCCCAGCTGATAACCCACTTATTACAAGCAATATTTAACACTGAAAAATTCTAGGGAAGGAAAAGGCATTGGGCGGTCCTTTGGCAATTTCTTTATTGTGGTGGGATTTCGCTTGCTGCAAAGGAAAAAGACATGATGAATGGGAGAGATTGCATGGGAGATTAAAAAAGCAGAAAAATATTAGGTACTGGGTATTTGCAGTTCAGTTGTTCCAAAGCCCAGCAAAGGCTTGGTGTTTTAGCTTTCTTATCCATCCATTCAGTTTTTGAAATCTCCATGTGCCTATTTGTCTTGCTCACTGTGGAGTTCAAGCAAGGGGTGGTGGCACCTTCATTCAAAGAAGTCTGAGAGTGACTGACTCACAGGGCACTGGCCTCGCATCTTCTAGTGGCTGTTCTGGGCACAGGGGGTAGCTGCTTCCGCCCTTCTTTATTCCCCTGGTGAGAACGACTTCCTATCAGTGTTACCTTCTAAGGCATGGACCCTAAGTGTGTGCCGCACGCTGCCCTGGCATTCTCTCAAGTTTATTTCAACATGATTGGCTAGAGAACAGCAAGGGAAAGAGTTACCTGCAAGGACCATGTCAGGGCTGGCACTTTGCTCTACAGATGGTTTAGTTATCTTTATGCAACGGTCATGGTCAGTACCAACACAATAAAACCAAACCTGAAAGTCAAGTTTCTTATTAGACAAATGTGAGTAGGGCATCTTCATGTTAGAGGAGTATTTTCAACACACATCCTGCAATTCAGCATGAACAGCCCCTGCTATATTATGCTAAAAAACCATTAGACATTTTAAACATATTTGAAAGAAGATTTGGGCCAAAAGACCAGATAGCCTGCCTGCAGACCTTCTCTGCTCCCTGTTCCCCCAGCAGACTCACTCCCTCTGGCTCATCCCTAGCATTGTTGCATCTGAACACCAGCTGCAGCTTCCTTTCCCCACTTTCTGCGCTTCCTGTGGATCCCACAGACCATCCCCTTCCGGCCTCCCTCCCTCCACTTGTCTCTGGGCCCTGGCCCCCAGCTTGGGCAGACACCTCTCTGCTTAACTACAGGCCATGCTGACCAGAAGACAAGGTAGCCTGCCCACAGACCTTTGGCTCTCGCTCTTCCCCAAACAGACCCAAGCCCCCAAACTTGTCCCAGCTGTAGCTCCCCACCTCCTGTTCACACCTTCTGTGGATCCCACAGACTACCCCTTCCTGGCCTTCCAGAAATTAGCACTAGATCCATAATCACCCCAAACCCAGATACCTTGACACCAGCATAAAAACACAATCAGTAACAGCCAGGAAAACATGTCTCCACTACAGCCTAGTTATCCTACTCCAGGCCCTGAATATGCCAACATCGCTGAAACACAAGAAAAACCACTCTAACTCCCCATATATGGAGATGATAGAGGTCCTTCAAGAGGAAATGAATAAATCCCTCAAAGAAAGCCAGGAAAACACAAGTAACTGGAGGAAATAAATAAATCTTGGCTGTAGAGAAGGCCAAGCAAAAAACAAACAGTTGAAGGAAACGAATAAAACTATTTAAGACCTAAAAATGGAAACAGAAGCAACAAAACAGAAATGGAGGAATTCTGGAAATGAAAAATTTAGGAATGCAAACAGGAACTGTAAAGGCAAGCATCCTCAACAGAATGCAAGAGATGGAAAAGAGAATCTCAGGCATTGAAGATTGAAGAAATGAATACATTGGTCATTGAAAATGTTAAATCTAAAACATTTCTGACACAAAACATCCAGGAAATCTGGGACACTATAAAAAGACAAGACTTAAGAATAACAGGAATAGAAGAAAGAGAAGAATCCCAGCTCAAAGGCCCAGAAAATATTTTCAACAAAATTGTAGAAGAAAATTTCCTAACCTAAAGAAGGACATGCCTATAAAGGTACAAGAAGCATACAGAACACCAAATAGACTGGACCAGAGAACAAAGTCTCCTAGCCACATAATAATCAAAACACTCAGCATACAAAACAAAGAAAAAATATTAAAATTTGCAAGAGAAAAGACCGAGTAACATATAAAGGTAGAACTATTACAATTATACCTGACTTCTCAATGGAGACTCTGAAAGCCAGAAGGGTCTGGAAAGATGTCCTGCGGACTCTAGGAGGATCAGAGGCCAGCCAAGATTACTATTCCCAGCAAAACTTTAAATTATCAAAGATGGAGAAAATAAGATATTACATGATCAAGTCAAATTTAAATAATATCTATCTACAAATCCAGCCCTATAGAAGGTGCTAGAAGGAAAACTCTAACATAAGGAGGTTAACTGCACTCATGAAAACACAGGAAATAAATAATATCACACCACAGCAATAACAACAACAACACTAGGAATCAATAATCATTAACTACTGATATCTCTGAATATCTATTGTTTCAATTCCCTAGTAAAGAGACACAGACTAATGGGATAGATGTGAAAACAGGATCATCCTTCTGCTTCATCCAAGAAGTACATCTCAACATCAAGGACAGATATTACCTCAAGGTCAAAGGCTGGAAAAAGCTATTCCAAGCAAATAGACCTAAGAAGTAAGCTGGTATAGCCATTTTAATATCTAAAATAGCTTCAAACTATTCAAAAGAGATGGGGAAAGACACTTCACAGTTGTCAATGGAAAAAGTCACCAAGATGACATCTATGCCCCAAACACAAGAGCACCCACTTTTGTAAAAGAAACACTTCTACAGCTTAAATCATCTATTGATCCTTACACAATGATAGTGGGAGATTTCAGTACCTGACTCTCATCAGTGGACAGGTCATCCAGGCAAAAACTGAACAGAGAAATATTGGAGCGAACAGATATTATAAACCAAATGGATCTAAGAGACATTTACAGAACATTTCACCCAAACACAAATGAATGCACCTTCTTTTCAACACCTCACGGCACTCCCTCTAAAACTGGTCACAAAGCCAGTCTCAAAAGAAATAGGAAATTGAAATAACTCCCTGCTTTCTATCAGACCACCACTGATTAAAGCTGGATATCAATAACAGCAGAAACACGAGAACTCTTACAAACTTATGCAAACTGAATATCTTTCCATTGAATGAAAAATAGGTCAAGCCAAAAACAAAGAAAGAAATTAAAGACTTTATAGAATACAATGAAAATGAATACACGGCACTCTCAAACTTACGGGACACAATGAAAGAGGTGCTAAGAGGAAAGTCCATAGCACTAAGTGCCTACATAAAAAAAATGAAGAGATCTCATACTAGTAACTTAACAGCACACCTGAAAAAGCTCTAGAGCAAAAGAAGCAAACACACCCAAGAGAAGAAGGCAGGAAATAATCAATGAAATAGGAACAGAGAGAACACTACCAAGAACCAATGAAACAGAGTTGGTTTTTCGAGAAAATCAACAAGGTAGACAAACCCTTATCCAAATGAACTAAAAGGCAGAGAGAGAATATCCAAGTTAACAAAATCAGAACAAAAAGGGTAACATAACAACAATCCATAGACCCAGAGGGGTTAGGTAAAGAGGAGGGCTCTGGGTGGCGGGGTGGGGAAATGCATGGATCTCCCAGGGAAGGGGAAATAGAATAGATTTTGAAGGTGGCCTTGGGACATATGGGGATGGGAGTGGGAGGGATCAGGGGATGGAGGGGAAGGGAGATGGAGGGAGATAGTGTGAAGCGAGATGACTTGAGTTGGGGGACACTTCAGGGACATTGTGGAAATCTAGTGCAGTAGAAACTTCCTGGAATATAAAAAATCATTTAAAATATAAAAAAAATTAAAAAGTAGGAAGAAAGAAAAAAGAAACGATCTGGGCAGCGAGTACATTTGTAAGTCTGAAGGGTCAATGATATTTATTGGCCTGGTGTAATTCTATTAGTTAAGCCCAGTTTAGGAAGCAACTGTTTTCCTTTTATTGGCAAGTGGCTAAGGTCAAGTTGAGGCAAGTATTTTCCTAAATACCCAGCCGGCGAGTTCAAAATAAATACTGAAGGAAGCTCAAAGGGAAGTGTCACCTGGAAGTCTGTCTGCAGGATCAGCCAACAGTTCTGCTCAGATAAACCGTTGAGAGAAGAGGGAGAGAGTAGTGAGAGGCTCTGGAGGAGGGACACAGACACTGCACATGGAATATCTTCCCTTTCTTCTGCATTGACTTCCTGTGATTGCTTCATCAAATGGCCTGAACAGGCTAGTGTTTCAAAGTCAGACACAGATATCTTTTCACCACCCTAGGAGCTTTGAGTCTAAAATCAAGACATGGGTAGGGCTGTGTGCCCTCGATGACCAAAGGGGAACATTTCTTCACCTTTCCTGAGCAGGGCTGCATTGCATGACCACCTCCTCTATATGTACATTGTCTCCTTTTCTGTGTCTCAGGAGGACACTTGTCTTTGGATTTAGGGCCTATGTGAGCTCTTCACAATGATCTCAAGACTCTTGCTTCTATCTTCAGAAGTTCTTTTTCCAGATAGGGTCACACTCACAAGCAGTGTGTTTAACCCACCCAGTTAGTGTCAGCTCCCTACGGCAGCCTTAGCAAGCTGATGCCTGGGTCAACACACAGGTTTAAGGACATGTTTACATCAGATACCCTGAGTAGAAGCCACTAGTAGCAGCTACCTGAACTTGGTTTTATTTGACAACTATGCATGTACCAGCACTCACAGGTGGCTCCATATAAGTTGTCATTCTGAGCTCACCGTGCACTATTTGAAATCTCGAATGGCATGTGCATCATTAAGCTGAGGTTAGTGATTAAGATAAAACAAAGTACACAAACATCATTCCATCCAATGAGGATGTTTCAGCATCCTCACTCTGTGTGTGTGTGTGTGTGTGTGTGTGTGTGTGTGTGTGTGTGTGTGTGTGT
>CABHPR010147193.1:4412-20097 GCA_902168415.1 Peromyscus melanophrys
ACACACACACACACACACACACACACACACACACACACACACACACAGCTTTCACACAGCTTTCACACTGCGTGGTAGGGCCATGGAGAATTTGCTCTCGGGTAATGAGACAATTAGCTCCCTGAATTCTTCCTGCAGAAACAAATCCGGGCCCCCATGGCATCTGTCCCCTCCTGTTCCTCCAGCTGGCCTCCTTGCCATATGCACCCCCTCCCGGAACCAGGCCTGGCCTCCTGCCCCCTGCCCACTTGTACTGTGGAGGATGGGGTGCTGGGGCTGGAGCTTATGAGGCTGGGCTTGGGGAGCGGGGGTGGGGCTCGGATGAGGAAACGGAAGGTTGTGGTGCTGGGCTGGAGCTCTGGAGGTCAGGAATAGGTGCTCAGTGCGAGCTGGGGCTGGAGCTCATGGCGGCTGGAGCAGCAAGGAGGTGCAGGCTGGCTGTGATGGAGGCCGGTGCCCCCTGAGCCGCGAACTCAGCTGTACAGTTCTCCTGTGGGGCTGGCAGCCACGTCTTCAAAGCTGCTCCGCAGTGAGGCGGCATATGGACCGCTGACAGAGCAGCTGCTGGGGAAGAAGCCGCCCAAAGGAAGCCTTGAGGGATAAACACGAGAAGCGCATGTCACCATGCAGTGCCTGAAGCGGACCCCGCAGCTTCTAGTCCCCTTCTGGAGGCAAGGACCGTGGTTTTAGGTGAACCTCTGCTCCTAGAACGCTTGTCACCATCATCGTGCAAATAGAACACCTTTGGGCACTTACTAGGAGCCAACCAGTTCCGGAAGCTACTTTAAATGCAACGTGCCATGGATTCCTTCGAACAGCCCTCCCGAGAACCCTCCATGTCCCAATGTTGTAGATGAACACACCAAAGAGAGAGAACTTTGGGAGTTCATGCTGGCCACGTGACTTGTAAGCCGCCTGTGGCTGACTGTAAAGCCTTCACTTGACTTCACCACTGCGGCTTGAGGCCACAGCCGTACTGATGGTCCGACCGTCTCATAGGTTTGGTAATTAGGATGCAAGGCCTGGTGCCATTTGCAAAAACAACTGGAGCACGTTTTCTCATCTGAGCGTCAGAAAATAAGGGCGGGCATGCTCACCGGGTCTTCTAACCTCTAAAACAGATGTGGTAGTCTATGGATTACGTGGAAATGAATGGAGAATTAACCATACCTGGGGGAGCTGCTTTCTCATTTTGCAGGTGGGTAAACAGGGCCTTGGGGTTTTGCCTAAGGCCTCATAATAAACCTGGCAGAGAGGAGACTTGGGCTCTGAGCTTCACACTGCAGGTCTTATCCTCTCTTTGCTCTACCTGGAGTGGATCATGTTGAGGAAGGAGTAGTTTGAGCTGGAGGAGGAGGGAAGGGAGCCATGAATGTGGCTTATTCTAGGCAGTGGCTGGTATCTCAACACATCTCCAGGCTATAGAGCTCACAGACTGTTGTTTCAAGGAACATCTAGATTGAGACAAAAGATACTGCTATTTTATTTTTTCACTTGTCCCCAGCTCTGTTTGTAACCCAATTCCCAGCAGTCCCAGGAAGCCGTGGGCCAGTCTCTCTCTGTCCATTCAATGCCACGTCTCCAGGTGAATCTGCCACCCCAGTTGGGGATCTGGATCTTCCAGACGTGGGGACAGCAATCAAGAGTCCATTCATCACACAGAAAACGGACACCCAACAGATCCAATTCCACTTTGATGCTGCAAACTTACAGAAAAACAGAGGACCTCGTTTTCTCAGGCACCAGGACAGAAAAGTTGCCAAGTAAAGGCCACAAGGTAAACCACAAGTGGCACCTTTTTAATGGCTTCCCTCCCCAGGCAAATCCCAGCCTGTCAGGGTCTTGATTCCAGAACACAAGGCTAGAAGACTCTTCGTGGACTCACTGTGCTCTTTGGGTCAGGGAAATAAAACATTCAAAAGCTTTGCCTTTTTTTTTTTTTCCTAAGTGGAGGCCAGGCTTGGGGCCCCTAGGAGGCCATGATCCTAAGTATGAATCTTTGCTGAGCAGAACAATAGAGGAGGCTGCAGACCCGGAGAGCAAAGAAAACCAGAAACTGCTGATGACTTTTGGGTTGAATTCAAGAATTTCTGAGTACTGCGGTGTCCTTGGACATGAGGACAAGAGTAGAAGTATGTCGTATCTGGTTTGCAAACATTTTTTTGAGGCTCACTGCTTGAGTCCCAGTCTATGAGGCACAAGGACACCCTGAATAAAGTCACTGTATGTAGAGAGAAGACTAGATTTCTGAGCATGGTGTGTGTGTGTGTGTGTGTGTGTGTGTGTGTGTATGTCTCTCTGTGTGTGAGTGTGCATGTCTTTGTCTTTGTGTTTGTATGTATGTACACACACGTGCATGTTCAAGTCTCTCTGTGTGCATTCCTACGGAGGCCAGAGGACAGCATCTGTCAGTTAGCTTAGGATATTTGGCTACTGAGTCCCAGGGACCTGTCTCTACTTCCCCAGTACTGGGATTACAAACATGTACACCGTTTCTGTTTGTTTTTTAATTTAAATATTTATTTATT
Organism: Peromyscus melanophrys; assembly: GCA_902168415.1. Classification (NCBI taxonomy): domain Eukaryota; kingdom Metazoa; phylum Chordata; class Mammalia; order Rodentia; family Cricetidae; genus Peromyscus; species Peromyscus melanophrys. Next base: position 6,941 of record CABHPR010147193.1, read on the forward strand.
AAAAAGCATGAGTTCTGGGGATTAAACTGATGTCCCTTTGCTTCTAGGCCAAGCGCTTTACCAGCTGAGCTGTCTTTCAGTCCCCTTCCCCCCACGTTTTGAGTCAGTAGCCCGGGATGTACTAGAATTTGAGACCCCCTGTCTCTGCTGGCACCACAGGTGGGTGGGTGGGTGCCACCACACCCAGTTCCCGCCCCTCTCTTGCCTTTTCTGTCTTCCCACTCTCCCCTCACCTTTGTCTGATACTCTTCTCTTCTTGGCAGTGGCTTGTGCTGTTCCTGGTGCCCAGAACATACACGGCTCTTTGCTGTCCATCAAACTTCCGTCCATCTTTAAAAGTGCGGTTCAGCTCACATCTTTGTACGGAAAGTTGTTTGGACTCCTCACAAAGCGTTGGTCACTTTCTGCTATATATTCCTACTTTGGCCCCAAGATTATTCTCTGTTATTCCAAACTTTAAAGCCCGTGTCAGACCCAGGAACCCACACCAGGCCATTTTGGCTTTGTTTTCTCTTTACTTGTGAGCACTGGATCAGAGTGAATGGCTCGGACCGGGTTCACTGGGTTCCAGATGATGAGGTCCCTAACTGGAAGGGATAAGATATTACTTACTCTTTTATCGTGTTATTGCTAGTATTAGATGGCATACAACTGAAATGTAAGCTCCATGGTTTTTCATGTATTGCATTATCATCCCATCTGGTCAAGATATGGACCAAATGTCAGCTATAACCCTAAATTCACAAACTGTAAAGTGCTGTGGAAATGTTGGTTTTGACTGTTACCAGGAGATGGAGCCCCTTTCCCATGAAATCCCTTTTCTCCAACTCTAGGTTTCTGGCAGTCATGAGCACAGTGACAGCCATCCTACTAAATTATTGCTGATGCCAGAACCCCCATCCCCTAACTGTGCAGAGTGGCCACAGAGACACAGCTCCATCTACCGCTGTCGCTAGCCACAGCTCCCAGGGCCCCTACTCTGGAACCATGGGTCCTGAGCAAGCCCCAAGGATGACAAGATGGCCTCACATCGAAACACAACTGTGCAATTTGCATTTGATATAATTTGATCCATCAGATCTTCCTTGTGGACCAGGTCTAGGCAGAGACAAGGAGAAGAAATTCCAGAAGCTTCCTAGGCTGCGTAGACACCAGCGAAGTGAGACCTACCTAGTGATTGCTTCCTTTCCTCCCATGAATCACTCATTGGGTCCCCACCCACCTCCCGTGCTGAGTCCTCTGGGCTTTTGCCAGCACCCCTGCCGTATGTGCCAATTCTCTAGCTGGCTGCTTCTTAGTCTCTCAAACTGAACCTATCTTCCTTCCTCCTAAACCTGGCTTCCTATTCTGGCCTCTCCTCTTCCTCCAACTTGGTGTCACTAACCGCCGAGTGCCCACTCAAAGCTCTGTCTGAGGTCAGTGCTTCCTTCAGCCTGGTTCTCCCTCTGGACCTTCCCTTCCATCACTTCCGTTGTTACTGCTAAAAGCCCATAGGGTACCAAAGCCATCTAACAGGCTCTCTGTCAAAACTGGACCTGCTTCCCTGCTTCCTGCTGATCTTACCTGCCTGGGAGACCTGCAGAGTGTGTCTGCTTTTGTCTGTATTCCCTGTTCATTTGTTTGCATGAAATTTGCTTCTTTGGACTGTTGACAACTGCTGCCCTTTCTCAGAACCTCTGTGAGTGCCTCCAGATACTTTCTTTTCTATTTTTGACAGGTATCTGTGCATATGGTATGCATGCATGCACATTTGTGTGTGTGTAGATATACGTGTGTGTGGGCATGCGCTTGAACATAGAGACCTGAGGCTGACCTTGGGAGTCTTTCTGAATGGCTCTTCATGCTATTCATTGTGGCAGAGTCTCTTGGTTGATGCCAGGGCTCTCCAATATGGTTAATCTATTATCCAACTTGCTCTGGAGAGCCCTTGTCTTGACCTTTGAGTGCTGGGATTACAGGTGAGCTGCCACATTCACTTGGCATGTAGGTGGGTGCTGGGGATCTGGATCATACCTGTGTAGCAAACACTTTGGCCACTGAGCTGACTCCCAAAAGCCTTCTGGACACTTTCAAACTCTCACAGTCGACCTCCATGTCTCTTGGTCCTGGTGTGGGGCTTGCCCTCCATCTTGGTGAGCAAATGAATGAGGACTGCATTCATGACTCTGCAGAAGTGAGGGTAAAGTCACCGAGCTGTCAACCACACTTAAGAGAACCAAGGCCTTTCTAAGAGGCCAGGATACGCCAATCCAAGGGGGTTCTGAGAGCACACCCCTCTCCTCTCCATTTCTGGCCCTCATGCCTGGCAGAACAGGGAAGTTCTTTTTGCACTGTATACAGCTCGGAGCTGGAAAACGCTGAACCCAGAGAAACTTTGTCATAATTAACTACCTATTTGAAAGTACAAACTATGTAATTTGCCTTTAAGTGATCTTAAATTAATACAAATAATGAAGTATGCTCAGAATACTCCAGTACGGGTACATCCAATTGAACACAATTAAAATTAAGACGGATTTATTAGCATTGTGACTATTATTGATTAAAACGGTAATGATAAATAAGGAGAAATGTTAAGTACAACAGGGAATTGGTAATATTTCTTCAAAGTAATCATTTTGCTGTGACTACCCAATTATTAGTACATTTAATGTGTTATTCAGTGCAATTAATTACCCACTTTGCTTCTGGGAAGGCACTAGGAAAAATTACTTCTGCCTGGAGTGGTGGTTGCTGCTTGGCAGAGGGACAGGGAGAAGGCACTGTGTGCAGGAGCTCATGAAGACCACACTTGTGGCTGTGGCTCCCTGTGGCTCAGACAGAAACTTCAGTGGCACAGGGTAAAAGGGGACAAGCGGGTGAAGCGGGTGCTGACTTCCCAGCCTCACAGTGAGTGACTTTTTGCGACCCTGGGAGCGCCTGTGCAGTAGACTGGCAGATGGAATCAGGAAAGCTGCCTTGAGTTTTGACAGGGTCACCTGGATGTGTGATCTAATAGTGGCCTTACCTCCCCATGGTTCATGGTCTTCGTTGAGTGGGAATAGCACAGTCTGTGTGCGAAGCTCTTTGTGGGACTGAGGATAAAGCTCAGCTGTTAGAAGACTGGATGATTCCCTGGGTTCACTCTCCAGTACTCAATAATGAACAGACCCGGGTATCTGCAGTCCCAGCACTCGGGAGCATCAGAAGCTCAAGGTTGTCCTCAGCTACACAGGGGGTTCAAAGCTGGTCCAGGTTACCTGAGACTGTCTGAGAAACAAAACAAAACAAAATGCAAACAATCTTTATAAAGGAGCTCCCAGATCTGCATGGAACTCCAGTGGAGCCCTGGTGATTGCTGATCAGGAGACTCAGGTGTTCCCCTCCCCAAAATCCAGTATGACTTGGAAATTTGCTTCTGGTTCCTGAACATAACCTCTCGCAGCCTGTCATAGGTTCCCAGCAACTTAATGCAAGGTAGCTGTGAAGGATTGCATACCCTTCCTCCCTCTCCACTTTCCTCTCATGCCCCTGGCCTAGACTATGTGGTCTGCAGGACTCCATCCTTTCTGCTGGAAGACTAGGGATGGGTGAAATAATGACAGGGTAGTCAATGGGCACTACCTTGAAGCTTTTCTCTATTTACCTCCTTCTCTGTCTGCACAAGCACTCTACTAGGAAAGTAGATGCCATCAGCCTTGTATTAAAATAAGGATGCTGAGTCTAACATAAAGGTCTGGAGAGGAGAGTTATTGGTCCAAGGTCACAGATCTCAGAAGCGTGTGCTTGGGGAAGCAAATTCATACCCCGTGACTCTTAGGAAGCATTCTCCCAGATTCCTTTGCTTCACTGCTTCATGCCAGTATCTTCTTATCTTTGGAAAGTCTAGCTGCTGACTTTCCTAATGCCAAGGGTTCAATGTATTGTTTCCTAAAGCTAATTGTTGGTTTTTACATACAGGTTCTACTTTATGAGCTCCAAATTGCCCAAATTAGATTTTATTAAGCACACACACACACACATGATTTTCCTTTTTTTATTAAAATTAAGTTCACTCCTTTGACATTTTCAAGGGAGTTTGAGCCTGAGTTTGCTTTGTAGCCACAGAAACACAGGAGAATCTTATACCGATTTTAACCCCCAGAATGGGGATGAAAGACAGCTGGTGATTCAGGAAAGCATTCAGGGCAGAATTGCACTGCTCCCATGCATGGGATTACCCTTCTGATCTTCTCATTTCCATGTGGTGGGCTGGGCAAGGGTAGGCTAGGTGAGGGTGGGCTGGGTGAGGGTGGGCTGGGCGAGGGTGGGCTGTTGGAACGGCCGATGTCAGCCCACATTCTACTCTCACTCTTCCAGTGGCTTTACTACAGGTGTGTGGCTGCTTATTCCAGGCCTCAGTTTCCCCATTTGTAAAGGGAGGATAAAGAGATAGTCACTGCAGAAAGATTTTAGGCCGTGCTTCAATTCTGTTCCTGGTAGCAAATGGCTGTAACATTGTGGTGGGAACCCTTTAAATGGCATGCCTGGACTCACAAGAAAAAGCCATTTCAAGTCACTGGCATATTTTTGCAACCACTAATTGACCAACTGCTTTGTCCTAGGGACTCTTCCGGACACTGGGTTGTAGCATGAATCTTAAAAGTTCTTATTAATAAAATCAAACCTGAGCCAGTTATTGGGGTGAACACTGGAAGGTCAGAGAGACAGAATAAGCCACAGCTATCTCACCTCGCTGAATCCTCAGCTGGTCTTGTTTCCTCAGACTGGATGCCCCGAGCCATCATCCAGAATGGGTCTCAGCTGAACTGCTGCTAGAAGCCTGAAAGCTTAACCAGCCACATGCTTCTCCAGGCCAAAGGCTTCTCCAGGCCTCTAGTTTCTGGTCCTCACGCCTTATATACCTTTCTGCTTTCTACCACCACTCCCTGGGATTAAAGGCGTGCTTTCTGGGATTAAAGGCGTGGATCACCATGCTTGGGTGTATCCTTGAACACATGAATTTCTGCCTCTGGAATGCTAGGATTAAAGGCGTATGCTACCACTGCCTATCCTCATGTTTAATATTGTGGCTATTCCGTCTCTGACCCCAGATAAGTTTATTAAGGTACACAATATTTTGGGGAACACAATACCACCACACTGGGTAGGTGAACAAGTTAGGAGACAGCTGCAACACTAACCACAGGAACAGATGACTGACAAAGTTAAACTTAAAAATGACAGCAAGATGATAGTAGCGGGAGGGAAGAGGGTGCTCCTTGAGATTGGGCTTCAGGAAGAGCTGGAAGAAAATGACATTTGAGCTGAGACCCAAAGGACAAAAAGTAGAAACAGTATTCAACCATGAGGAAATTGGCTGCGACCAGGCCAGAAGAAGGTGTGAAACTTAGCACATTTAAGGGTGAGAGACCAGGCCACATGTCAGGTAAAGTAGAGATGGCTCTGCAGGGTAGGCTGCGGCTCCATGGTGATTAGTTAGTTCTATCTGCTATGGGCAAGGGAGAAGCTATTGCATTCCCTGATCAAGTGACCTCAGCAATGACATTCCAGGGTCTTTCTGTAGGAGCCCATTTCTATAGAGAGGATGGGCACATAAGGTATTACTTCCCTGAAGTGGGCAGAGAGGAGAGATTTTCTGGGGGGGAATAAGGTGCTTTTGAATGGATGCCCATTTCCACACCAAAGGGTGGCGTTCTTGTATTTCTCTTTGTATCCTGCAGTGTCCATGATGTATTTCTTCAGCCATCATCTAGGCAAGACGTGTAATCAGGATGCTGTTTGGTGACTCAGCCAGGTCCCTTCCCATTTTGACTTTTAGTTTCCTCATCTTTAAAATGGGACAGGCATAAAACTTACCACTCAGTTTTGTGAGAATTTAGCAATACAGTATCATAAAGGACTTTGACAGAGGTAATACCAACACTTTCATAATTATAATTTCTCTTAGACAGTTATAATACTTAAAATATTATCACAAAGTTTTTATATTTTTGGTTATTATTAGGAATTCCTGAAACTCATGCCTCAGGAAAACCCTGCTTTTTTTTCTTTAGCACAAATTGTCACAGCTTTTATGGAAAGCAATTAACAGTATAAATCAATGGCACACAAATACAAACAAAAAAAATCGTTGTTTTGTTTGCCCAGGAATCCACTTAGAGTTTAGCAACAGCAGCAAAGCAACCAGCAGACTTCTACTTCTGCCTGGGATGGAGTAGCTGGTTGCAGGATGCCCTGCTGAAGAAACAGAAAAGGAACATTGTGGATATTCAAATAGAAATGGATCTTCCCTCTAAACAAACCTTGGATGAATCTCACAAATATTGACGAAGGGGCCCACATGCAAAATCTGTATGACTTTGTATTTGGCTATGCATGAAATTTAGAGATGCATTTATATACAGTTGATAACTAAAATACACAAAAGCATAAATGCATATGATATGTGTGAAATATATGAGTAAGCATATAGTTTATATTTATGCAACATATTCAACTATGTAAATATATATTTGTATTTATGTAAAATTCATTCAATTGGTATTAAAAATTTGGTTTGAATCTGAAATGTTCCTCAAAAGGCCACACATTACAGGCTTGGTCCTCAGTCCATGGTGTTGTTGGGAGGTCATGAAACCCTACATGGGGCCTAAATGGGGCCTACTGGAAGGAAGTTAGGTTGTTGGTGCAATGCCCTTGAGGGCTATGGAGATTCTAGCCCTTCCTCTTCCTCCCTCTTTGCTTCTTGGCCTCTAAGGGATGGATGTGTAACTCCACCACACGCTTTTTGTCTTTGTCTGCTGTCTCTCCAAAGGCCCAAAGCCACAGAGCCAAATGGTCATGAACTAGGACCTCGTCCTAGACAGAGCCCAAACAAGCTTTTCTTGTGTTTACCACCCTGACTATTTTGATATGATGTTAAAAGCCGCCTGGTATAGATAATATACCCCGAAGGAGGGTGCAGTCACTAGATAGTGGCCCAAAGGACTTGGGCTTGTGACTGTACTCTGCCTCTTGACCTAGGTGGTGCATCTCTGGGTATGTTCTTTTTGTGATCAGCCGTTAAACTGTCTACTTTTGATTTTTACACATTTCTCTCTATATAGTTCACTTTGATTTTAAAAAGCAAATAATTGAGTATATGGATAATGATGTGTGAAAAAGATATTTATTGCAGCATCATATATTACAGTAAAAAATAGGAATAATCTCACACTCTAAAATGGGAACTATTTAAATATGGTAATGACAGTGTCTTTAAAGAACAGTGTTTTCAAAGGATTTTGAAAGTGTGAGAGAATGCTAACATTTCCATGTTAACTGGATTTCTTCAGGGCGTCTCTTGTCCTTACCAGCCTGCCTTCAGCTGTCCTTGACTGGAACTGGGCTGTCTGGGAAGAATGGCTCTCAAGAACATTCACCCAACATTTCTCTTCCTGTCCTTACAATCAATTGAGATAACAATCTTGGGCAAGAAGAGCGACATCTTCCTACACACCCTGGAGTTCACCAAACCTCTGCCCACAAAGTTGTGAGTATTTCACATTATCAATCAGCTGTCTAGCGGTTCCTTCTGTCCCTCGATCCACTCTGCCACCTACCTTGATTCAGCCCTACTGCACTCAATAGGTCGCTGTCTTCGTGACACACCTGCACACGGCTTGGTAGTCACCTTGTGCAAAAGCCTATTTATATACAAGGTCAAGCCACCTTCCTCCTCCTTCCAGGATGAAGAGGAGGGTGGGGGACACTTTTCAAATGCCTCACTTTTTTTCTTTTTTACTTTTATAATCAGAAAATTGCCAGCATTCTTTATGAGCAATCCAGATGAAGGCTTTTCAGATGTCACTTCCTTGTGCTTTTGGGTCACCTGAGGTCTCATTACAACTGCTGCTAACTGGGCAGGTCCAGATTGGGGCCTGGGACCCTGCATTTCTAGTAATGACTCCTAAGAAGATTGGGAGTCTACACATGGATCTGGGCTAAGCACAGAGTTTTGGGGATCCCTTCTTTAGAGAACAAGGTCAAGTTCCTTTGCTCCCCAAGCAGATGTAGCACTCTGAAGTCACACAGAAGGATTTAGGAGGTGTCATAAGGCCATGTGTTAGGTCCCAGTGCGCCTGTGACTTTCCTTTTCACAAATATTGACAAAGGAGCCCACACATAAAATCTGTATGTACAAAATCTATACATGATGTTCATGAAGATACTGATTTCAGTCTCATGTGTCATAGACTTAGAGGAATTAAGTCACTGAGTTTTCTTGGAAGCTGGAAGTTGGCATCTTGAGGTTACTTAGGGGGATTTGAGCATCTGAGGGGAAGGTGATTAAGCAACTCAGAGCATTGCGATGCTTCTCAATCTCAGCTAGTTTCCCTTCTCAGTTCTATGACAAATTCAAAGTCCACATCATGTCTCCTTGAGCAAACAGGAACGCATTGAACGCATCTACATCTGTGAACTCGCTGTTACTCACAGTAGCAGAGTACTGTGAGCCCGTAGGCCTTGGGTTCTACCTTTGTAGAGCCTGGGAGCTGTGGGAAGATGATGCCCAAATTCAAATGGGCTGTATCTTCTGACAGGTGGCTGTGGTTATCTGGACCCTAAACAAGTACTTCCTGGATAAGAATGTGTTTCCTCTCAGGCAGTCCAAGCCTCAGGTCCTCATGCAACAGGCTGGACTGCCAGGAAATTCTCTCAGGTAAGTGGAGATAAAGCTCCCTGTGGCCCTCATTTGGTGGCCCTAGGCTTAAACTTTGCAAACTTTCACAACTCTTGCCTGTAAGCCATCCCAACTCCAAGCAACACAGGACTGATCTCGGTGTCCCTCTTGAAGACCTTGTTTCAATGGGCTGAGTTAGAGCTTGGAGTCTCTTATTGGTAGCCATGTCTGACCTCAGGCATATGGACTCAGCAAAGGCATTGCTAGTATAGAAGTCCATTCCTTGGATTTAGGAGAAGTAATCCATTACTGGGAATGTTAGACTCATGCTGACTTCTCCTTTTGATAGTCACCATATGAACTCCAAGGTCATATTTGCTAAATGTGTTTTAAAATGTTCCTGTCTTTGTGTGTGTGTGTGTGTGCGCGCGCACAAATAAAATACAAAAATAACCCACAAGTATAGCTATGATTAATGGTAGAAAAATTGAAGTCAATATCCAATATTGAGGTTAGTACATTGGGATTTTTTATTTCAATATTTGTCAAAACCATAAATGACAAAAAACCTCACATGTTTTAACCTAACACCTTTTTTCCTAGAATTTTAAAATAAAACATCCCATAGATGATAAATGAGCCTTATCCATAGAAATCCTCATCAAGACATTATTTATAATTTCAGTAAAATTATAAAAAATTTCAATATTCAAGAATAAGCAGCTAATTAAGTTGAGGCATGGCCATAGAATGCAGCTATTAAGATGATCAAAAAGATCCATATTTCAACATATACAAGTATGACATTTAATGTAGCTGATTAGAAAAAATTTGACTCATTTATGATCTCTTGTTATATGTCTGAAAGAGGAGAACAAGGAAAAACAGACTTTTGTTAAACAATTGTTTGCTTAGTAAATATAGATAATGAACTAGTGTCCTTATGGACATCAAAGCCAATGGAAAATTCCATTTAGAATAAGTAGCGGATCAGGCCTTTCATAAAAACTCATTGAAACTGAGCCCTGGCTCATGGAATGCTACGGTCTTCGGGTTGTTGAGAATGGGTGGGTCACCAGATCAGTCTCCTAAGCAGCGTAAGGAAGTTTATTTTCATAATCTTGACGTAGGGCACCCTGGACTCTCTGTATTCAGTAACTGGGAAGCGACCCACAAAGTTGTTTCCCTCCACCTTTGGGAGTCAGCCAGCACGGGAGGGGGAGGGGAGGCAGATGCTCAAGATGCAGCTAAGAAAGCCAGACTTTTATCTCAAATTTTGTTTGTTAGACCAAAATTCTTTTGTTCAGAGCGGACTGGCACCGATTTCTCAAAATTTGCATCGGAGAACAAAGATTCATGTTTGAGTAAAAACAATGAAAATAGCACAGCTTGCTTCTCAAAGGTCCCTCCAGCTCCCACTGCCACCCACTCCAAGTCTCTATTTCTAAGCTTCCGGGGGCAGGGAAGCCCGCCCCCTCCGGTAAAGAGCGATTTAATGAAGGAGAGGCCAGAGTCTGAGCAAAGACCCCTGCATGAGGATGCTGGCCCTAGCTCAGGGAGCTGTGGGGTTGGGGGCTGGGGCTGAGGTGTTGGGCTTCCTCATTCCTGAGTGTCAAATTCGCCAGGTTGGAGTCTGAGTCAGTGGTTCTCAACTTGTGGGTCTCGACCCCTTTGCAGCGTTGTCTAAAACCATCAGAAAATATAGATACTTACATTACGATTCGTAACAGTAGCTAAATTACAGTTACAAGGTAGCAACAAAAGTAATTTTATGGTTTGGGGTCATCGCAACATAACTTTATTAAAGGGTGGCAGCATGAGGAAGGTTGAGAACCACTGGTCTGGATAAACAGGACTTCACTAGTTACTTTGTTCTGAGCCCCACATATGTGCAAAGAGCACGTCAGTCACAGCATAAAGCCGGTGCTTAGGGCTAGGGACATGGCTCAGTCAGTAAAATGCTTGCTGTGCCCGCATGAAGGTCTGTGTTTGATCCCAGCTCCCACATAAAGCTGGGCACGGAAGCATGTGCTTGTGATCCCAGCACTGAGGAGGCAGGCACACAAGGGGATCCCGGGGCTTGCTGGCCAGCCAGTTCAGCTGAATCGGTCAGCTCCAGGTTCAGGAGAGACCCTGCCTCAAACAACAAGGTGTCATTTGTATTCTTGAAGATGGCCACTCTGGCTGGGGTGAGAGTCCTGAAGCGGTCTTCATTTGGGTTTCACTGATGACTAAAGATATCAAGCACTTTGTTGTCTTCTAAATATCCATGTTTATAGACTTGGGCTGATTTCAGCCTTGGTCAGAGAAGTTTCTTTTACACAGTGGGCGGCAATCACTGCAGAGATGTGTAACGTGTCAAAGTGCTGAGAGAGAGAGCGCGAGTGCTCTCCCCTGAGTGGGACTCCTGTATTAATTACCTCACTGCCACCAAGGCTCAGGGAACATTTTGGGAAAGGAGGCAGAAAGAATGTAAGAGCCAGAGGACTGGGAGGAGTGCTGAGAGATGCTGTCCTCAGGACGTGACGGGACACGCCATGGCTTTCACACTTATAAACTCACAGCAGCCATGGTTACCTGCGTAAGACGTTACAGAAGATCATAAGCCCCTAAAACCCCAGCATGGATGGGGAGGTGATCTCCAGGCCCCACCCCCTTACTGAGGAGCTATTGGGAGGTGGTAGCTGCTGGGGTGGGGAGAACCTACCTTTCGAGGGTGTGGCCACTGGTGAGTTTCCGGTGCTCTAGTGGACAGCCCACTGCCATACTTATATGGCAAACAGTAACTGGACTTAGTGTGGCCTAAGAAATAAAAAGACATGAAGTTGACAGGAGATGTATTGAAGGAGATATGGGAGAAGCTGGAGGGGGGATAATGAATGAAATTCTCAAAAATAAAAAATAAGATGGAGAAGTGACTAAGGAATAACAGTTGATGTTGCTCTTTACCTCCATTCCCCTCAGTAAGCACAAGCACACACACACACACACACACACACACACACACACGCACGCACGCACGCATGCACGCACACACACACACACACACACGCACACACAATGCACACACACACACACATACACACACACACACAACCACATACCCAGTTTCAGCTCTGCATTTTTTAAAGCCGCAGGCCAATATTGGGGCAACCCACAATCCCTTTCTACACCTATTTCCTTAATGAAACGTGATAGTAACACTCATCTTGTACAACTCAGAGTTATTGTAAATTAAATCCCAGATTGCCAGTACTTGGGGACTGAAAAATATGCATGGTAATCGATGATTAGTAACAGAAGGAAAGACAGCATAATTTTGAATTTTACTCAGAGTCCAAGTATTGAGTCTTCCAGGTTGACCGTTCTGCATTGTGTAGGCTGCCATGCACTGAGGTTGTGTTGTAAGTTAAACCCTTCTGTCTAGGCTGGTCAGCTGTGATTACTGGTAGAAGATGGTAAGCCAGACAATACATAAAAGGAAGACACCTGTCTTGAGAAAATCTGACCAAACCTTGGCTTTTGTTTAAGTAGTTGACTAATAGTTGATGAGGAATGTGAGCCAAGGACAAAAGCTGAAGTCATCTTGAAGAACCATGAATCAGAGCTGTTTGGGTTGGGATGAAGGTAACTATTCCTCTCCTTGCTGATAGTAAGCTGGAAGGTCATTGATATTTTGCTTTTAGGAATCCATGAGATGCTTTGACGAGCATTCATGAATTCCTGTGTGTAAGCTTGCATGGTGAGTAGTGTGGGCATATAAATGAGCATTTCTTTTGGAATAGTTTAGTCAATTGCTGTATGCTCTTTAACTCTTGGGGGATGCTTTCAAATAACCTTCCCTAATTTATCCCATCAGTTTTCATATACTGCATTTGCCACGGTCTGTTATCACCTCATTTTTGTACTTTTTGCCGCACTGAGGTAGGAGAGTAAGATGGGGAGTGAGGTTCAGAAGGCCTTGTGCAAAGCCTTACACGATTAACATAAAGAAAAAAGTTGGTGAACACGGCAGGAAAGGCAGCCGCTGGTGCAGAGGTATTCTGATGTCCAGAAGTGACCTGTGGTTCATTAGAACTCTGGAATATACACATCCAGGTGGAGAGTGAAGCTGCAGAGACCAGAGACTAGAGCTGCATGAAGCTGTGTATTGAACTACATGGAACAGGGCATTTGTGGAAACGTTTGCTCTCTGCAAATGACTGCAAGAGCCTACACCGTGCAGAAGATGCCGAAAGCCTGGGCTATGTGACATAAATACCCTGAGCTGTGCACCACCACCTTTGATCTACTCAGTTTTCACCCCGCTCTGGCCTGCTGTCTACTTTAGAGGGGTGTTTTCCTTAAAGAAGTCTATCATGTGGCTGGATACTATGCACACGTCTCTGTTAAGTCTTTGTTTTATACAAGAACCTAGCATGCTTCCCATGGAATATTAAAAGGAATGGCGGCCATTGAGCCCTGATATCAGCACACACACACACACACACACACACACACACACACACACATA
>CABHPR010147195.1:6490-11490 GCA_902168415.1 Peromyscus melanophrys
GGGAGGCGGAGCCTGTAGAATGAGGGATGGTAGGGGTGGGGCCTGTGGGAGGCGGAGCCTGTAGAATGAGGGATGGTAGGGGTGGGGCCTGTGGGAGGCGGAGCCTGCAGAAGGTGGGGCTTTGGGAGTGGAGGCAGGGCCTGCTAGCTGTGGGGCCAGATGCTAGGCTCCTGAACTCCAGCCGGTTGTGGCCACCAGCCCAGTCCCCGGCCAAATCTGGAAGAGCCAAGCGCCTAGCTAGAGGGGCTTAAGGACTGGTATTCAGAAGCTGCTCCTCACGTCTGTGGACGTGCGATGGTCAAGGCCTGAGAGTGGAATTGGTAGGGCTGGAGGAACAGGGCTATAGCCAGAGTAGGGTGCAGCCCACAGTGGCCTGAGAGGTCAATGTGGGAGGGCTGCCCTGGGTTCTCTCCAGAGAGCAGAGCTGGAGGCGGAGCTTGCCCCTAGGTCTCACAGAGGCGTCTGACTGCCTTGGGGTTCACCGTGCTGGACTGACCTGCACAGCTGGTTCCGTTCCTGCCGCTCAGGCTCAGCACACCGCACCCCTGACCCACCAGGGGCTTCCTCAGTCACTCAACAAGTGCTAGGCTGGCTCACGGACTGACAGCCTGGGCCTGTTCTTGTGGAGGATGGAGAACAAAAGAGTCTGAATCCTCATGGAGTTTTTATTCTAATGGAGAGACAGACGATAAACAAGATAAATAAATCATGGGCTGTGTCAGAGGGAGCTGCACTGTAGAAACAAAACCCATTTGAAAAGGAGTAGGGAGTACTGTGGGGGAGGGCAGCAGCCCTTCACAGCCACAGGATGTGCCATGGGGGAAACTGAGCCCCAAAGGGGTCACATGGGGGAGGTCTGAGAAGGGATCTTAGTTCCCACAAGTGCCAGGGGCTAAGGCAGGATTTGAACCGAGGCCTGAGCTTCAGGCCCTCCATGCTGGGGTTGCAGCCTGGCACTTGCTTCATATGTATTTGGACCCAGGTCCTGAGTGCTCTGGGTCTGAAACAGCTCTGCAGCAGGAGCCCCCTGGGTGTCCTGGGGTTCTGGGTGCTGCATCCATGTGGTACCTCACCGAGGGAAAGGCTTCTGTCCTCTGGAGTGGCCTGGGCAGCTTGGGCAGGGAGATGGGAGGTGGAGACACTCCACAAGGAATCTTTGGCAGATTGGGTTCCTTAGGTGGGGCAGGAGGGAGCTAGAAGTGGTGGAATTGGGGTCTGGGAGTGAGAAATATGCTGCCCTCTGGTGGCTGCAGCCCACAGGGACTAGCAGCCACTGGGCAGTGGTTCCTCCCAGGGTCACAGCCAAGCTCTTGGTGTCTGGTCTGCGGAATATGTGTGTGGGCGTGTTGAGGGGCAGTGTGTGTAGCTATGTGTGTGCAGGAGTGTGGGCCTGAGCTGGGGTGTGTGTGGGTCTTGTGTGGAGGTTCCCATGTCCTGCATGAGCCTGTCTCTCATGCTTACACACGTTAGGTTTCTGACTGTCATGATCTCATTTCACCCTCCCAACTCTAGAAACCCCTACGTTTCAAGTGTCAAAGAGGCTATGGAGATTCAGAGAGACAGCAGGTCAGAGACTGCACAGCACACATCTTATCAGACTGTAATCACAGGCTGTGCAAGGAGTACAGACGAGGGGCTGAGGAGATAAAGCACACCCCACAAATGTGAGGACTTGAGTTCTGATCCCTACAGCTCACAACTGAGGAGACCGCTCAGCAGTTAAGAGCACTTATTGCTCTTGCAGAGGACCCAGGTTCAGTTCCCAGCACCTACAGAGTGGCTCACAGTTATCGGTACCTCCAGTTCCAGGGCATCTGATGTCCTCTTCTGGCCTCCATAGGCACTGCATGTATGCGGTGCACAGACATACGTGCAGGCAAAACCCTCCTGCACATAAAGCAAAACCATAAATAAACCTAAAGAAAAGGAAAAGCCAGGCATGGTTTGCATTTGTTATACCAGGGATGGAGAGATGGGAGGCGTGGGGGGATGGGAGGAGGTGGTCCCTGGATTGTTGCATAGTTGGCTTGGCCCACTTTGCTGAGTCCCAGACCAATGAGAAACCCTGTTGCAAACAAAAGGTGAAAGGTACCGATGGAATGACCCTGATATTGTCTTCTAACCTCTGCACACACGTGAACATGTGTGCACCTCCCTACAAACACACACACATACACACAAGAAGTACAAGCATGTCTAGTTAGTAATGGAGGCTGGGACCTCATGGGCAGACTGATCATGTGTCCTGTCCACTTGCTCCTGTGTCCCTGTTGTGTAGATACCCTGATCATGGTTTCCCAGAGCTGGTTCCCAGGGTGGGTGGGCAAGCCTGGAAGTGAGGTGAGATGGGGCGTCCTGCTCCAGTGTCTAGGTGAGGATCAGGGATCTCTGGAGTCACTTCCTGTCTATGGGGATTCAGAATAAAGGACTGGACTTCTCAGGCTGAGTCCAGACTCAGGCTTCAGCATGGACACCTCTGAGGTGATGCCCAGGTACAATCCCAGAATCCCTGCTGCCTGTTGGAGCATGCAGGCAGAGCCTTCTGAGTGTGTGGAGCTTTGCGGGGTGCCTGGGGCCAGCTCTGTGACCCCCCTGGCCTTGGCTTGCTCTTCTGAGAAATGGGGCTGATGTGAGCTGGCCCAGGGGTATGCAGGAGGAAGTAAGGGCACTAATGGAGGCACTCTCTGAACTGAAAAACGGAAGCTCTCCAGCCTGGCTGTGCATTAAAGCCACCTGGGGAGTGCTTAGGGTCCTCATCACGGGTGGGATTGGCTTTTTAAAGCTCCCTTGGTGACTTTAATGGGGACTTGCGGGGGGCACTGGATTTGAGGCATAGTCCACGGGAATCACTTGGGGAATCGTGTGAATACTCATACCTGACTTCATCAGGGCAGTCTGGCATCTACCACAAGAGCTTTTATCTCATTTACAGGGTCTCTTGTTGCTTAGGTTGGTCTCAAAGTCTTGATGTAGTTGAGGGTGACCTTGAACTCTTGACCCTTCTGCCTCCACCTCTTAAGCACTAGGATTGTAGATTTGTGCCACCAGGTCTGGTTTTTTATTTGTTTGTTTTTGAGACCGAGTCTCACTCTGTAGCCCAGGCCAGTCTCAAACTTGCAGTGATCCTTCTGCTTCAGCCTTCCTGCTACTGAAACTACAGTATCCAGAGTACCAGGGTTTGCCAAAAATTCCCAGGGCAGGGAGTTGTTCTGTGCAGGCACAGGGGCTTTGTGGATAAGAGAGGCAGGAGGGCGGCAGTCACTGGTGTAGGCACAAGCAGATGGACAGGATGTCATGGAGGGACAGCATCCAATGGAATACCGCCCCTGCCATGAGTCTCTTGGTATTTTCTGTAGTAGAAGATTCAGGACTGTGCCATCCCAAGGGGGAGTGGTTTAGACTGTCTCAGGGCTAGCACCCATTTTGTAGAAGAGAAAACTGAGGCCACTCCCAAGCATCACGGTACTAGAGTTGGCAGGGTGCACAGTTTGACTGAAGTGTCATGGCCTTGGCGCTGAGGTGGACGTCCTGCCCTGCCCCACACCTCTCTCTTTCCCCTTTTAACTCCAGGCCTCTTTCATCTTCAGCCCAGGCGGCCAGAGCCTGGTGGCACTTGTGTCCTACCTCCTCACTGCACGGGAGCCCGGCTTCCGGCCCTCTCCCCGATGGCACTGCTCAGCTTCTCGCAGTGGGACTGAAGCTGGCGTCCTCTGGGACAGTTTTGTTTGAGATAGGAAAGAGGAGAGGAGGCAGCAAGAAAGGCCACCCTGGGGACAGTAGAGCCCAGTCCTGGGTCCTTGCAGGACAGAGAGAAGCGGCCCTCATTCCCTGGGGTCTGTTGAAGTGGTGGGGCTGAGGGGCCCAGAAGTCTCGGCACCACTCGAGTGTGCACAGAGGGCTGGTGTGCAGGGACAGGGTTGTGAGGATGCAGGCAAGGAAGGCACCCGTGTGCACTGTGTTTCCCGACACAGCGATGGGAGCTTGTAGACCTGGGTGTGCATCATGCTGCTGGCACTTGCAGTGGTGACCTTGAGCAGGTCCTCATTTGTAACTGGCATCCTGCCACCCTGCTCAGCCTCCAGAGCCCTGGGACGGGAATGGCCCTCCCTCACAGCCTCCCTGGGATGATGGGAGCTGACTTGCTGCTGGCCCGTGGACTGCCCACACTGACTGAGAAGGGTCACAGAGAGGAGCAGTCTGTGGCTGTCAGGCCCAGGAGGGCAGTGCCTGCCACCTGCCTCCTCCATGCCCAGCCCCTCCCCAGGAGCTCATGGAGCAGGCTTGGGAATTAAAGTCATAAACAAAGCAGATGTGGCATCCGTCTTTTTGACAGCGCTGCCAGCCAGGTGATGGCTGAGCAGAGGAAGGCTCGGTTTATGAGGAGAGAGGAAAAATTTACTGTTGGCTGCTCCCAGGGGCTGGGAGTCCACAGAGGGAGGGCGGGATGGGATGGCAGGGGCTGTGTGGGGAGCTGCTAGTTACCCATTGTGCTGGCTGCAGCCGCAACAGCAACACAGCTACCCAACAGCCAGTTTAAACTGCATTCATCCATTGATCATCAAGATCTACCCTAGGATTTTGCATTTCATCTTTAAGGCAACCCATTTTACAGATGAGGAACTGGCCTTCTTGTAGGATCTTTCTACCTCTTCTTCAGAGGGACCAAGGAAGTCTTCCTTTGGGGAAAAGTGAGGAAGGACAGTATTTTGGGAGCACCTACTATGTGCCAGCCTTGCACCCATTAGGAACTCCTAGTTGTTCAAACTGTCAGGTGTATAGCCACGGTATGCCCCAAACCCTTTTCTTGGTTACTCAACCAGGAAATCACTGGCTTTTATTTAGAGGCTGAACACGGGGCTGGGGGACGGCTTAGTCAGTAAAGTACCTGCCTTGTAAGCATAAGGAACTGAGCTTAACAAGGCAGACTTGTGTGTGCCTGTGATTCCATTCTAGGAAAGTGGAGACAGGCAGATCCCTGGAACTTGGTGGCCAGTTAGCCG
>CABHPR010147195.1:13990-22981 GCA_902168415.1 Peromyscus melanophrys
TGGAGCTGGGCCAGCATATTGAGGAGTCAGTGGCCAGCCCTGTAATACTGCCAGGTGGAGTCAGGTGGGTGTGAGTCTGCACTCAGAATCCTTCCACGCCACTCTAGCGGAGACAGGCTTCCCTGCCGAGGCAGCTCCTGGAGGGTGTCTGTGTCCTTAGTGTCTCTTTCCCCAGTGACCTATGACCCCACTGGAGGCACAGAGTGGCCCCGGAACTAGCTGGTGCTCCATCAGGGTTCTGTGA
This sequence comes from Peromyscus melanophrys, assembly GCA_902168415.1. NCBI lineage: Eukaryota > Metazoa > Chordata > Mammalia > Rodentia > Cricetidae > Peromyscus > Peromyscus melanophrys. The sequence continues at coordinate 14,235 of CABHPR010147195.1, forward strand.
AAAGGTTCCATGGGGAGCCGGGGCAGGAGAGGTCAGGGGTATTGCTCCAGAGGGGCAGCCGCCTCTGAGCCACATTCTGTGGCTGCAGCAGCCTCTTTCTGCTCCATTCTGCATCCTTTGCCTGATAATTTACTTCTTGTTGGATGCGCTGTGAGTAGAGGTGGGGTGGGAACTGTGAGGGAATGGGGTTCAGGGCCGGGGTGGGGGTACAGGAGGGGGTCCCGGCTGGGATATTGAGCTGAGTCCTGGTTCTGGGAGAGGCTCTTTGGGGACTGAGCCCAGCCCCCTCTCCCCTGCTGCCTTGTTCTCTTCTGCCTCTCAACATCCCGTGGTGGAGGCTCTGACAGGAAGACAGGGTGGGCGAACTGGAGGACCTGCATGTTCCAGCTGTTGTCTTGACCGGGAACTGACAGTCTGTTAGCACATTAGGCAGTGGGGCTCAGAGGACACACAGGGGCAGCGTGGTGGGGAGAGGTGCAGGCTAGCTCTGGAGACTGGGGCTTTTGCCCTGCCACTCAGAGGCCCTACCCTGTCTGCATGGCTGGACCACACCTCTCCTGGCCTCTGTTTTCTTATTTGTGACAAGAAGGTTGAGGCAGGTAACCAACAGCCACCCCTCCACCCCCCAACCCCCAACACCCGTCCCAGGGTATTGCTGCTGGCATCTCCAATGTCCATACCTACCCTGGCTGAGCCAAGGATAGTCCTGGCCAGCAGGGCTAAGTGACCAGGCCAGCCACTAGTGACAGGTGCCACAGCCCATCAGCCCCACCTGTCAGATCCAAGGGACTGTGAGTGCCTTTTCTGGTGTGAGGGGATTGGATAGTGGGGTACACACTAGAGATGGGCACTGAGCTCTCCTTACCCCAGGTCTGCTTCTGAGGTGACCTGGGCAGAGGGATGGACATGTTGACCTCCAGAGTTCCTAGGAAGTGGGGGCTGAGTGCTAACCCCGTTCACAGGGCCTCTGTACATGCTCTCTGTGTCCTTGGGCAGGATCTGGGAGTGTGCTTGAGACCCAGCCAGTGTCCTTGTTTCGCTTTGTGGCTAGGTAGTGTGCAGGGCTACAGCTTCGGGGGCTCGTCCATTTTATCCCTTCTACCAACACCTCCGGGGCCCTGGACTCATTCCAGCATTCTTCCCTGCTTCCTTCCCGTGCCCAGCAGCAGGGATAGGCCTGGGTTAGGATGCCTGCACCTAGCTCCCGGCCTGGGTTAGGATGCCTGCACCTAGCTCCCGGCCTGGGTTAGGATGCCTGCATCTTGCTCCCGGCCTGGGTTAGGATGCCTGCACCTAGCTCCTGCTAGGACCCTGCTTGTTGCCCAGCGTTTCTGTGCCTCAGTCTCTCCATCGCTGCAAAGGGACTAATTACTCACGTCAGCAAGGTAAAGATTCAGTGACATCCTGAGACCCGCATTGTGGAAACAGGTCTGACTCCTCCAAATTGTTCTCTGGCCTCCACATGTGGGCTGTGGCACATGAGCTCACATACATAATAAATAATAAATGTAATTTTAAAAAAAACTAAAAAAGAAATATGGGGGCTGGAGAGATGGTCCAGTGGTTAAGAGCACTGCCAGAGGACCCGGGTTCAATTCCCAGCACCCACGTGGCGGCTCACAGCCATGTATAACTGCAGCTCTAGGGGATCCAATGCCCTTAGCTGACTTCCACTGGCGTGCATGTGGGGCACATGCATGCATGCACACAAAACGCTCATACATATAAAGTAAAATAAATCGATCTTTAAAATAATAAAGAATTCAACAAGCTGATCCGTAAAGCCTGGCCCATACCGAGCTCAGCATAGCTTCTAGCTCATGGGAGCTCAGCACATATTGGAAGACGTAGTTTTAAAATCATCACTATCACGTAGGGCCCAGGCCAGGAGCTGCTGCCTCTAGGAAGACTTTCTGAATGTCGTATCCCAGGGATCTCTGATGCCACTTCAGAAGTCCCCATTCTGGCCACTTGTACGGAGATGACCCTGTTGGGTCACCTGCCTGTGCCTCGTCTCCTCACAGTCTCACCCCTACTAGAGCAGGGTTGGCAGGGCCTGCCAGCTGAGGACACCCAGACCTCTGGAAGCCCAGCGACTTGCACAGGGCTGCTGAGCAGAGTCTGGGCGGGCGTTGTAAGAAGTCTTCCCAGGAATGTCGAAACATCTCCCCCTCCTCATAAGGTCCCAGTCACAACCAAAGTTTGAGTCTACGATACTTCACCTGGGAAACTGATGAGTTTATTAGACATACTTACAGAGCATGGGGGTGGGGCTCAGGCAGGAGTGTGGGTGACCGCAAAGTAGCCACACGGGAACGTCTGCACTCTGAACGACAGCTTCTCCGTGGTCACATACATGGAGCCTCCTTCTACGCATGTCCCCCAGCCTGTATGCTCTAGAACCTCCCTGTGACCCAAGGCCACATGGAACTAAGGAAGAATTGCATCCAAGTGGCTGGGAGAAGTGGCTAGAGCCTCACGTGAGGGTCCAGCGACCCTCGCATCCCTTCCTTCCGTGAAGGAGTCCAGCTGTGATGGATGACCTGTTGATGCAGGCACAGCTGGTCTGGTGAAGAAGGCAGCTGTTTTCTGGGAGGATAGTATCCTACAGCGGGAGTATGTGGAGGAGGTAGGGGCCCTCAGGCAGTAGTGAGAAGGCTGCTAGGTGGGTCCGCTCACCCAGCTCCTGGGAAGCCTGTGACTGACGCGGGGAGGCATGGCCAGGCTGATGACAACTTCTGGTGTCAAGTGACGAGAAGCCATTGAGGACACCAGGAAGCCAGATTTAGTCTCTTTGGGCCTCCTTTTATCTGTTTCTTAGGAAGAGGGTGTCATGCTCTGGAGTGGCAGCCCACGGTGAGCTGCTTTTGAGCAGCTTTTGGGATACCATGGCCCTCGGGAGAGATACAGCTCCTGTCCTGGCTGTTTCCAAGCCTGTGGGGGCAGCTGTTTCCTCGGTGATCCCAGGTCTGCTGAAAGAGAGCTAGCAGATGCTACAGCTCTAAGGGTGTTACCGGGTCGCTGCCTGCTGACAGTGGCGGGATCAAGGGGCTTGTCCTGGCTGTTCTAGGGCCTAGTGGGCTATAATGTAGGGCTGTGGACTCCCTTTTACCCTCTGAGGTCACCTTCTGGGCTCCACTGGAGCACCCTCTTCATATACATACACATGGGGATGAAGCAACCATAGTGTTTCCAATCGGGAGACCTGGCTGTGTCCAGCCTCGGGTATGCCCAGGCCCCCACTGCTCTGCTGAGCTCAGAGGGTCTCATGGGCGCCCGGCATGGTGTTCCCTCACAGACCGAGAGCGCATCGGGCAAGACTCAGCCTATGAACAGGAGGGGAAGGTGCAATTCGTCATTGACGCTGTGTACGCCATGGGCCACGCACTGCACGCCATGCATCGTGACCTGTGTCCTGGCCGTGTAGGACTCTGCCCTCGCATGGACCCTGTGGATGGTACCCAGCTGCTTAAGTACATCCGAAACGTCAACTTCTCAGGTGGGGGCATGGAGCAGGACACTACTTGACCCCGGGGTGGCCTGGGCCATGCAGCTGCAGGGTATAGAAGTCTGGGTTCATGGGGGGTGGGAATGGTGGTCTCTTCAGATGTTCTGTGCAGGAGTCTTCCCAGAGATGCCTCTGTCTTGGGTTTATTTATTTATTTATTTTTTTTTGGTTTTTCGAGACAGGGTTTCTCTGTGTAGCTTTGCGCCTTTTCCTCGAACTCACTTGGTAGCCCAGGCTGGCCTCGAACTCACAGAGATCCACCTGGCTCTGCCTCCCGAGTGCTGGGATTAAAGGCGTGCGCCACCACCGCCCGGCTCTGTCTTGGGTTTATAAGCCTCCCTGTGCCTGGGTAAAGGCTCAGCAAAGTCTTTCCATGCAGGTATTGCAGGGAACCCTGTAACCTTCAATGAGAATGGAGACGCACCAGGACGTTATGACATCTACCAGTACCAACTGCGCAATGGCTCGGCTGAGTACAAAGTCATCGGCTCCTGGACTGACCACCTGCACCTCAGAGTAAGCATGAGGACGGGAGGGAACAGGGGGGAACAGAGTGCAGAGGCCAGGCTGGGCCGGAGGTCACTGGCTGACACCAAGCTATCTGAGAGTGAGTCGCTGGCTCTTCAGACCTCACTGGAAGGCAGCTATTTCACCCAAGAGATGCCCTGGCTTTCCTCCTTGCCCTTGGGGTGATACCTCCAGCAGTGAACAGTTTTGTTTTGCTTTGGGTTTTGTTGTGGTTGAGAGGAAGCACCATAGTGAGTTGTCTGGGGCTTGGACTCTGCCCTGTAAGGATGGAGGGAGAGATGCATTCCCAGCAGGCAAAGCATGACACCTTGCAGTCTCTTCCAGGCATCCTCTCCAGGCAAGGAGCCCCTGCAGCCCTGCGCAGCACGGATCCCTTTATTCCACGTCCCAGAGCCTTCCCAGCTGGAGCAAGTGTCTCAGGACACTATCCCTAGGGAGGGATTCTCCTGAGGTCACATAGCTTGGAGGCCAGAACCTGTTCCTGGAACAAGGTTCCCCCATGTTAGGTAGAGAGGATGTGCTGGGCGCAGACAGCAGAGGCAGCCAGGCCTGTTGGCAGCGGCAGTCCAGTGCATGCGCGTGCGTCCCCCTCTATACTGCAGTTCTGTGTGATCTTCCTGAGAGGCTGGTAGCTCTGTGAGGCGAATGTTGTCTGTCCCTCTTTCACAGACACTGGGTAGGTGTGTGTGTACAGTTCTGAAGGTCCTCCCTTCCCTCCCTGCCAGTCTGTCTGTCCCCAAGTCCCAGCTTGCTGGCCCAGCCTGGGGCACCCTCCTGATGCCTGTTCTGCTCCTGATCTAAGGAAGGGGCTGAGTCACAGCAGTGTGGTAAGGCAAGGGCTGGACTTTCCAGCTTTCTCCCAGGTGACTAGGTTGAGGCCACCTGAGGAGCCACAGCAGTCAAGCTTGCTGGAGCTGAGGGAGAGGACCAGGGCTAGGGCTACCTTAGGGGACCTGCAGATGAAGGAGGCTCTCCCAGTGAGGTACCACAGTATTCCCTGTGGGAGTCACCGGGAGTAATAAGAGACAAGGTGGCTTCATACCAGCTACTCTTGGAACAGGTGAGGACAGAGGCTCAGTGGGCCAAGGTGTTCTCTCAAAGGTTCACAGCCCCTAGCCACAGCAGGACCCTAGCACTGGGCCATCTTCATGGGAACCAGAGTTTTCCAGAATATCCTCCATCGTCCCGGGGCTCATCATTCCTTCAGGATCGTGGCATAGCGACTGCTCCCTTTGGCTGCTAGAGTGATACATCCCATAATACACAGAAACCAAGAAAACCTCTTCATGTAGACTTCCTTTACCCCTTGCCCTCCCCTACTCCTTTCTACTCAGTTCTGGAGTTCTCTGAACAGCCTCAACCAGCCAGGCACATTCCTGCAGGAGAGGGCATTCAGTGAACGCACACACGCGCGCACGCACCGCACGCACCGCACCGCACCCCGCAAGGTCCCATCTGGCCAAGCTTGTTGCTCTGAGAACAAACTTACTGCCTGGCTGCTTAAGAGCACTCCCTTAGATCAGGGCCCCCAGGTTAACCAGGCTCCCTGGCCCAGCACCTGTAGCTTTCCTGGCCACCAGGTTACTCCCTATAATGTTGTAAGGAGTTTGGTAGGGCTTGACACCACTCCTGTGGCTTGCTTTGCTCCCAGCAACGGCATCTTCCGAGCCCTGGAGCTGTGTTCTCATTTCGTGTCAGATGTAAAGGAATGCTCACCCCTGGGCACTTATTAAGTGGCTTCTGATTAAATCTTTGTTCCTTACTTTCAGCTGAGCAGGACTCCGGAGCGGCTGGGTGGGAGGAAGCTCAGGGCTGAGCTGTGAGGTAGTTCCTCTTCCATGCCTCGGGCATGAGAACCACACGGGAGGGGCTTGTTCACACAGGCGGAGATCTAGGCGGGTTGAAATGGGCGTTTCTAACTCACTCCTGACTGCCTGATTTCCAGGCCTCGGGGTTTGAAAGTCAGGACTCCTGGGGTCTTGGTCTTGCATTGGTGCTCAGTATGACTCTAGGGTGTCACGTCTACGGTCCCTAGACTCAGTTTCTCCAGATGAGTAGAGTTCAATTCAATTCAATTCTTAGTGGTGTCTGGGTCACATGGGTAAGTTGTCTGATTCCAACTGTCAGCCAGTCAGCTCTGATGAAGTCCAGGAAGCTGGGCCTGTGGCCAGTGATGGGCTGATTCAGGTGTGCAGCCAGAGAGATGTCAGGGGTGAGGTCTGGGCGCTGCCAGCATGTCCTGAAGCCAGCTCTGTGGTGCTGTCGTTGCCAGATAGAGCGGATGCAGTGGCCGGGGAGTGGCCAGCAGCTGCCGCGCTCCATCTGCAGTCTGCCCTGCCAGCCAGGTGAGCGGAAGAAGACGGTGAAGGGCATGGCTTGCTGCTGGCACTGTGAGCCCTGCACAGGGTACCAGTACCAGGTGGACCGCTACACCTGCAAAACCTGCCCCTACGACATGCGGCCCACAGAGAACCGCACGAGCTGCCAGCCCATTCCCATCATCAAGCTGGAGTGGGACTCGCCCTGGGCCGTCCTGCCGCTCTTCCTGGCCGTGGTGGGCATTGCCGCCACGTTGTTTGTGGTGGTCACTTTTGTGCGCTACAACGATACTCCTATCGTCAAGGCCTCGGGCCGGGAGCTGAGCTACGTGCTGCTGGCAGGCATCTTTCTGTGCTACGCCACTACCTTCCTCATGATCGCAGAGCCAGACCTGGGGACCTGTTCACTCCGCCGCATCTTCCTGGGGCTCGGCATGAGCATCAGCTACGCAGCCCTGCTCACCAAGACCAACCGCATCTACCGCATCTTCGAGCAGGGCAAGCGGTCAGTCAGTGCCCCACGCTTCATCAGCCCAGCCTCACAGCTGGCCATCACCTTCAGCCTCATCTCCCTGCAGCTGCTTGGCATCTGTGTGTGGTTTGTGGTGGACCCCTCCCACTCAGTGGTGGACTTCCAGGACCAACGGACACTTGACCCCCGCTTTGCCAGGGGTGTGCTCAAATGTGACATCTCTGACCTGTCGCTCATCTGCCTGCTGGGCTACAGCATGCTGCTGATGGTCACGTGTACAGTGTATGCCATCAAGACTCGCGGCGTGCCTGAGACCTTCAATGAGGCCAAGCCCATCGGCTTCACCATGTACACCACCTGCATCGTCTGGCTGGCCTTCATCCCCATCTTCTTTGGCACCTCACAGTCGGCCGACAAGGTGGGTGGTGGGGGGCCAGGGTGCATGGCCGAGTGGGGATTGAGAGCAGGAGCCCAGAGCCCAGGCAGCCGCCCCTCCCCCCCGGAGACACTTCTTTTATACCTCGTTCTGTTTTCTCTCCCAGTTGCAGGTTTTTCCCCTCTGGGTTTCTCTTGCTTTGTATTTCATCCTCTTTATTTTTTATTTTTATTTGTTTTTTCTATTTCCCACACTGAGGGCAGGTACAGGCAGAGTCCACACTCCTCTATGGTGTGCCCTTGTGGTGTGTGGCCCCATACCTGAGGGAGATGGCAGCTTGAGAAATTGCTTTTGGCCTCACAGGGAGGGGGTCACCGCTGGGAGTCCCTCCTGTGTGTCTTGGCAGGGACATTTGGGTCTGCGACTGCCAGGCCACAACATGGCAGCTAAGGCCCTCCTACTTCACCCATCCCTAGTGGGTTCCTGTATAAGTGAAGCCATGAGAGTCTGTTAAAAGGGTATCAAGGATTTATTAAGATATAAAATGGAGAGAAAATGCACTCACGGATACAGAACAAAGTAAACAGCCGTCGTGGTCCTCCGTTCTGCCCGGGGTGAATGGAACCAGCAGTTCCATCTCCGACCACCACCAGAGAGAGCAAGCACGCCTCTCTCCTCAGTTTTAAGCAGTCATGTAACCTGCCAAGAGGCCATGCCCTAAGGCTGGCACTCCAAAGCTATTGGCAGAATGAACAATTTCTGTCCTCCACAACATTCCCGTCTTCCCAGAGGCCAGACCTCTGCCTTCAGGTTCTGGGGCCCAGCGCCATCCTGAACCCCTTCTCTCCTATCCTGGATCCCTGCCCTCCCATACTGGATCCCTCCTCTCCCATACTGAATCCCTGCTGTCCCATCCTGGATCCCTGCCTCCCTATCCTGGATCCCTGTCCCCCTATCCTGGATTCCTCCTCTCCCATCCTAGATCCCTGTCCTCCCATCCTGTATCCTTACCCTCCCATCCTGGATCCTTACCCTCCCATCCTGGATCCCTCCTCTCCCATCCTGGATCCTTACCCTCCCATCCTGGATCCTTGCCCCCCTATCCTGGATCCCTCCTCTCCCATCCTGGATCCCTGCCCTCCTATCCTGGATCCTTGCTCTCTCATCCTGGATCCTTGCCCTCCTATCTGGATACCTGCCCTCCAAGGGCCTCCTCTTGGCACCTGGAAGGAGCTGCTAGGGTGTATCCCCATCAGAGATAGTCCCATCAGAATCCAGAGAGGGGTTGGGTTGCATCCTGAGCTGTATTACAGGCTGTCCTCGCCAATGTGGCCATGCTTCCCAGCACTAGCTCTTCTCCCAGCCTCCTATGGGGTCAGGGTGGAGAGATGGAGTTTTGAGTCTTTGCCACTTGGGACACCAGCCTCCATAGAGGCTCCTGTAGCTATGGGTGTGGAGCTCTGACAAGCCAGAGTTAGGGAACACCCCAGTGGGAACAGGCTGTATTGGAACCATGAAGTGAGTATGGGGTGGAGAGAGAGAGAG
>CABHPR010147195.1:23081-50623 GCA_902168415.1 Peromyscus melanophrys
AGAGAGAGAGAGAGAGAGAGAGAGCGAGAGAGCGCAGCATGGCCTTCTCACATGTGCCTGCTCAGCAGTGGATGAGCTGTGTGTGAGGTACACAGGGCTAATGGGCATGAGGGCCTGATGTATGCTGAGGGATTCACAGCTGCCTGTATGGATGAGTGTGTGTGCACACAGGGGTGCGGGAGCTGGTGGGCACATACAGGTGGCCATGCAGCTGTCTGAATGGATCTGTGTATAGGCATGTGCACCCAGCTGCAGGGAAGGGGTAAGTCAGGTGTGTGTGAGTTCAGGCACATGTGTGTTATATACACAGGTGCAGGTGTTAGCAGGACTGCATGGCTCCCCTGGTGTCATGTGAGGCAGACCCGGCTGTTCTGGCGAGCCAGTGATGGCTCTTTTGCCTTAGCCAGGATTCTCAGGATTAACAGCTGTGAGGTATTGCTGTGAGCCATCTAAAGTGGCCGTTCTCTTTTGTGTAAGGCCACTGCTCAGCCAGCCTGGGGCAGGATGTGGCTGTGGAGTCAGCTAGGATAGAGGAGGTTCCTGATTTGTACAGCACCCGCAGTCCCCACTGGGTCAGCCTGAGTGAACGCTCGAAGTGGGCGGAGCTTCTCAGCTCCCCAGGCCCTCTCAGAACCCTGGCACAGAGACAGTGGTCTACGGTCCACACATCCAAATCCTGCTCTCTATGCTTTGTCCCCCATCAAACCCCGTCCACCACTGGGGGCCTGTGGCTGTGGCTGACAGAATTTCAGAAAGAACTCCATGAAGAAGTTGCAGTGTTGGCTGAGCTGGTCTGCCTGGGAAGATGCAGTGTTGGCATGGCTGACCCTGAGGCTGGGGAGAAGGTTAGGTGGTGAGGTCCCATGGCAGGCTGCCCCTCAGTCTGCTGCCTTTAAGACCACGCTGAGGTCTGGCTCCCCCTACATTCCTTACCCCGACTCAGGTGCCACCTGAGCTCTAGAGGACCATGGCTTCTCTAGAAGGGATCTCCAGCCACCTGCTCTGGGAGCCATGTATGCCCCTACACAGGGGACTCCAGAAAAGGTGCTGGAGCCAGAGACCAGCTCCAGAGTTGGAGGGGAAGTCTGAGTCCTGGGGCAAGGAGAGGATCTAGGTGGGCAGCCGTTCTTCTACCTGGAGGTGGCTAGGACCCCAGGGAGCTAGAGAGCAGATCTTCAGCAGCTTTAGCTCTAGTTGCAGCTGCTCTTGACCCCTTTGTGTCTTCAGAAAGGCTGCTAGGCTGGAAAAGGAAATAACCCAGAAACAGTGGCTGGGTTCAGCACTGGACACCATTTATAGACTGGGGCAAAGGCACACACAGGGCTCCTGTGCACATATTATATATATACAGTCCAAAATGCTGCTCACTCTGCCTGTGCTAATGAATAGTGGGGGCCATAAGCCCAAAGAGGCTTGCCCAGCATCTCACTATGGGCTAGGGTAGATGGCACCTTCTCCCTCAGGACCTCTGTGACTTCAGAAAGAAGTGTAGGCTTGTGCCCTACACCGCTGGGCCAGCGGTGAGGTGTACAAGATGACACTGGGGGTCCTGGCAGTCTTCTTGGAAGAACGGAGCATCAGCTGCACTCCAGAGCAGGAACCCAGGCTCGGGGTCATTTCCAGTCTCCTCCACGACAGCATCTGGGGCCCCAGCTGAGCTGAGAGGGGCAGCCAGGGCCTGGATCACCTGTCAGAAAAGAGGAGGTGGGAGAGAACCTGGGCGGGGCTGTGGCAATTGCTGGGCTGTTTGGAGGGCTTCCGCCATTGAAGAATGGATTATCCGACACCCAGATTAATGGGCTTTCATTTTCCTAAACATCTGTCACCGTTAGTGCTGGTGAGCGAGCGTGAAATGAGCTCTGACAGCGTTGCTGCCACAGCCGTCTTCCGCTGGGTGTCGTGGGTCCCCTGCTGGGGCCTGTTCCACAAGGGTGGCACATGGTGGATAGTCACTGGATGAGGGGCTGCTGGGAGCCATTCCAAGGCACTAGTGGGTGCTCATGTCACCCACAGCAGCCCTGTGCAGGGACTGCTCCTACGGAGGTCAGCTCTGGTCCCCAAGAGCTGTGCTGGAGACATTTCTCCCGGTTGGATGTTGGGGGGGGGGTTCCATGGGCTTCTACCACTCTACTACACACAGACGGTGCTTCCCACACCCTAACCACTGTTAACCCTGCCCTCACCACAGCCCTGTGAGGTAGGTACTATAGTTTTCAGGTCTGTGTTGTACATAAGGAAACTAAGGCACAAGGACTGACCTGTCCAAGTTCACAAGCTAGGATGTGAGTCCCAGGAATTCTGAAGTCCCAGCTCCATACGATGGCATCCTCCTGCTGGAAGCCGTCAGGTGCAGAGCAGGCCTATCCCAGCTATGTCTCTTCCTAAGAGGGTGCTGGGCAGGTCAGGGCCCTCTAGGATGACAGGTAGCTGAGCAGAGTGGGGTGAATGGAGCAGGGCAGGGAAGGGAATGGCAGGGCCAGGTGGGTGGAGTCTTGGCAGAGTGGTGCAGACTGCGTGGCATGAGGTGAAGCTGCTCTGACCCCCACCTGCGGCCACCCACAGCTGTACATCCAGACAACCACACTGACGGTCTCCGTGAGTCTGAGTGCCTCTGTGTCCCTGGGAATGCTGTACATGCCCAAAGTCTACATCATCCTCTTCCACCCGGAGCAGAATGTGCCCAAGCGCAAGCGCAGCCTGAAAGCCGTGGTCACCGCAGCTACCATGTCCAACAAGTTCACGCAGAAGGGTAACTTCAGGCCCAATGGGGAAGCCAAGTCAGAGCTGTGTGAGAACCTGGAGGCCCCAGGTGAGTGTGCAGCCTCGTCCCTGTCTCCCAGGCCCTGCCCCACCCCTTGCACAGGCATCTGTAGGCCTCATAACTGCCTGCTCTCTGGTAACCAGTGGGAGACAGTAGGTTGCAGGTGAGCACAGTTGTCCCGTCCAGCCCTTCCTGGTGGCTTCAGAGGACTTCAGAGGCTCCCTGTGGGTGGCCACATCCTTCTGTGCCAGCTGACCTGGTTCCTGCAGGGTGCTGAGACCCCACCACATCTTTGTTCTGGCAGCATCTCTCAGTCCCTCTGTGGGCAGGGCTGCCATAGAGGCCTAGTTCCTGGAGTAACCCAGGAGGAATCTTTGTCCCTAATGGGGTCTAAAAGATGAGGACTGAGGACATGGCCATCCTGGGACAGGTGGGTGAGGATGGAGTGGGTGGGACTGTGACTGATGTCCCCATGGATCAGCATCTCCCCAAGGGCTTGTCAGAGATCTCAGAAAGAGGGTCATGAGCTGAAGGCAGCATACAGAGCCAGTTGGTGGCAGCAGGGACCAGCTCGACCTGGGTTTGACCCCCAGAGGAAGTGAGACTGACCTCAACATGGTGTCTTTCCCTGCGCTATGGCTCCCCTGTCTCTGGGTCCCCACCCTCTATGTGGGGCAATACGCCTGACTTCGGATGTGTCCCCACCTTGTGTTAACAGCTCCCCCACACCTTACTTCCCTGTTCTTGCTCCTCCTCATAAAAAACCATGTAACCCCTGCCCTCTGATCCTGGCTCTTCCTTCAGGTACTGCCTGGAGATGGGAAGGGGCAGGGTGTCCCCTCTGGCTTCCATGTTCTCCTGACTGTCAAGGATCCTCAGAGCAGCTGCATCTCTATTTCTGGCCTGAGCACGGGGACTCCTTGCTCCTTCCTGTGGACATTTGCCCATTCCAGCCCGATTCCTTCAAAGCCCTGTACACTAGTGCAGAAGCAGCTTGGCACACAGCTCCACACGCAAATGGACAGACACATGCACACAAACGCATGCATTCACACACATGCACACGCTGTCTCTCCAGAGCAGGATGTATCAATGCTATAACTCAGGAGGACGACACTATTACACTCATCAGTCAGAGGGACCACAGGGTCAAGGGCCTTCACAGAGTTCTGATGGCCCCACTGACATTGTCCCTCTGCCCTGCTCAGGCCGATCACAAGGTCATAAAAGGAAGTATGGCAGGTAGGGGGAAGCCAAGTCCCCAACCCTGCTTCTGCAAGGTAGGGCCCAGAACCCTCCGCAGCTAGGGCAGAGGTGGCAGCTCCTTTTGTCCCCTGTCTCTCAGTGACAGGGCTGCACAGTGATCAATTCTAGGGACAGCCCAGATGAGGGGGTGTGAGAGGGAGGAGTGGGGAGGTGTCACTTCCATGGAACAGGAACATTTTTCACCCTGTCAAGTTCAGGCCACATATCTTTAAACAAACAACAGAATAAATAATTTAGAACCCTGATTGCAGGCGGATTGGCACAGAATCACAGGGCGACAAGTGGTGGCTGTTAGCCTCATGCCTCAAGCTGTCTTGCAAATTGCTATATGGTTGGCTGGTGACGGAGAACCCTTGGGAGGGCTCTGCCACACCTTCATGCCTTCACTCACAAAGAGGGCACTTCTGCAGCGCCAGGTACCCACCCCGGCCTCGCTGCCACAGCACCTTTCTGTCCAGCATCTTAGAGCTGAGGGTTTCATCTGCCCTGGCCCGTTCGTTGGCACGTGCTTTACAGGTAGAGATGTTCCCGCTTGAGGAGGGTTAGTTTGTTGGCTGGTTGAATAGCAGTTGTTGAGGAGGCCCTGATGGTGGCCCAGGTCCTCTCCCGGATAGCTGATTCTTTCTGTGTGCCTTACTGCTAGCCAACTTGCTGTTCCCATTTTCCAGATGGTGAGACAGGCTTTGAAAAAGGGTTGAGGGCCCCCTGGTTTGCAGCTGAGGGCTGAGACCCCCATTCTGCAAGCTCTGGAGCCAGTGATTCCAGTAGTTTAGAGGAAACAGACAGCTCTGGCTAGTGGGACCCGGATGTCCTTGCCGTGTGCTTTTTTCTTGTTCCCTTAACAACTGGTGCAGCAGGGCCTGAGGTGTGCATTCCCCTGCAGGGACCCACCACTGCTGAGGTTTCTTTCTCTCTCTCTAGGCCCTGAGCCCCTGGAGGGTCTTGCAGCTGGGAAACAGTTTTCATCAGTTTGCTCAGGGGATGATGGAGTCAGGGGGAACTGGTTCACGGAAGCCAGGACTGCCAGAGGGACCACCCACTGTGGCTCTGCTGGGGCAGTGGGGTTCAGATGGTGAAGTGTTGAAAGTTTTGGCAGTCATTTGGGAAAAGAATTCTAGGCACAAAGGGCCACCTTACTTGTTTATTCTAACTATAGGTAGGGAAACTGAGGCTCAGCAGGAAAAGGAGGGAGCCACCCAAGGTTACCCAGGAAGGAGGAAGCTCCCTCCTACTAGAATGAACCTCTACATGCTTCTCATCCAGCACACCTGCTGTCCTGCATCCCAGTCTCTTCTCCTGAGTTCTCCTAGTCCATCCCAGGCCCAGGATGCCTCCCAGTTCTGTCCCATCATCCTGAAATCTTGGTTATCCAGCTCCCTGGAGAGATCCAGGGGTGCTTTGCATACCGCTGTTCTTATCTTTCCCTGAATGTTAGGGCACGTTTCCTTCCATTGCACCCGGCTTCTGCTTGATACTTCTTCAGACAGGGAGCCTGCTACCACTTAAGGTCACTTGCCCCAACCCATCCCTGGCCAGGAGAAAGTTATTTCTTTAGCTGAACTGAACTCTGATCCTGAGGTCCCAGAAGAAAAACCAAGAAGCTCAAATCAGGCAAATGTTTTTCTCTCTCTAATGTCAAAGAAGATGATAGGTGGGCAGGAGTGAGGTATGGGCCCAGGTTCCTTCCATCTTGTTGCTCTTTTGGTTCCCCAAGGATTGAGGCCATCTCCAGTGTTTGCTCCACTCATGAAGCAGACAAGAGAGGGCAGATGAAACAACTGTTTTACTCAAACTGTAGTGGAAGCTGCACGTCATCTGTCCTAGTTAGCTTTTCTATTGCTGTGATAAACACCATGACCAAAAGCAACTTGGGGCCAGTGGGGGAAGTATTTATTTCATCCTAAAGGTTATAGTCCATCATTGAGCTAAAGCAGAAACACAGGCAGGAGCTTGAAGCAGAAACCACAGAGGAAGGCTGCTTGCTGCCTTGTTCTCCGGCTCATGCTTTGTTAGCTTTTTATACAGCGCAGACCCACTTGCCTGAAGATGGTGGAGCCTACAGTGGGCTGGCCCTTCCATATCAATCATTAAGACAATTTCTCGCAGATATGGCCACGGGCCAATCTGATCTGGCTAATCCCCCAACTGAGACTCCTTCAAATGACTCTAGGCTGTGTCAAGTTGATAACTGGCCCTAACTAGGACACCATCCCTCCCTTGGATTTAATTAACAAGATTTACCATGGAGCCCGCTCAGCTGCAAGAGAGGCTGGGAAACATTGTCCTTAACTTGGCAGCCATGTGTCCAGTGTAACAGGGATCAGGAGACAACGTGTGGACCTCCATGCTGCCCTGCCCCATCTCCTCTCTTCTAGGTCAGCTGTCCTGGATCCATCCCCATGGGTGTGTCTCCTTTTCAGAGCTGAAAGATTCCCAAGGGAACAAGTCAGCTCCAAGATGAGGAGAGCATCTTTTCCCATCCAGCCCCTCTTTACCCCAACCCCAGGCACTGTCCCTGCCCCTGATGGAGACCCCCAAACCTCTCAAGGCAGGACAAGCCAAGTGTGTGGCCAGCTTCCTCATGCCTCTGGCCTTGGTTCACTGACAACAGAGGCAACCCTGCTCTGGTCTCACTGTGCTCTGGTGGGGTAGGGGAGACCCACATTGCCTCTGAGAGCTGATGTCACCATCAGCTGGGATCCTAGGGCAGGGTCCTTGAGGGTGCTGTGGCCAGGAAATGGGAGGACCTCAGATGTGCCATGTCAGTCTCAGCTGGGGTGGAGGACCTGAATGAGGGCCAGAGTGACCAAGGCAGAGAATGCCTGGTCCAAGGTCTCCAGACTGAAGGGGACAGGCCCCCAGAAGTGGACAGGATGGATGCCCCAGCGTCTCCAGGATCAGGGACTGGTGTCTTGCTTGGGCAGAGGGCATTGTGAGCCCACTGCATATCTCAGCTGCTTGCCAAGCGAGGCCCCGCTCTGGCTGCCATTCTTTCCCCTCAGCCCTATTCTACTCCTCCACCATGCTGACACACTGAGTGTTTTCTTTTCCAGAATGTCTGGGGCTGAACCTCTGAAAGATTTCCCTTGGAGAATGTTTTAAGATTCTGTAATTGCATCATACATCCAAAGAACTATTTTAAGGCATGGTAGAGTTAGGAGTTGACAAGGGTTCTCTAGTGGGGAGGTGCTTAGGGAGGTGCTCAAAGATGGGGTCACATCTCAGTGATGTTGTGAGGAGGAGGCATGCTCCAGGTAATGGCTCACCTGAGCAAAGATGTGGTGGTGGGAATCCTGTGTGGGACCTGGGGTTGCGGAGGGCAAGAGAGGCCGCTTTGGGACAGGTGTGCACAGCACCCAGTTGGGGTACCCTGGGCTGGGGCCCTGATGGAGTTCTGTGTGGGCAGTGCCTCTGGGGAAGGAGGCCTTGGGGGAGGCAGTGCTGACGCCTGGCTCTCCTGATCTCTCTCCAGCACTGGCAACCAAACAGACATATGTCACCTACACCAACCATGCCATCTAGCTGGGCTGATGAGCCACGCGAGTGACGGAGTCACAACCTCCAAGGATGGTGCATCGGGCCAGGGCCACTCCTGCGGGCCCTGCTGAGGTCCTGCCTGCCCCATGGGCATCCACGAATGTGGCTTGGTGCTGAGGACGGTAGAACCCCTGGCCATCACTGCTGGGCAAGCTGTGGTGGGCAACTGGAGGAGGCTGAATGGCCGGGGCAGTTCCAGATTGTGCCACACAGGCCTTCCTTCTGGACCCATGTCGTGCCCAGCCCCAGAGCACAGGGGCTTGGTCTCCAGATCTGAGCCCTGGCTTTTTCTCCCTCCTGCCTCCGTCTGTCCTGTTGGTGACCCTGGTTGGTCCTTTCCCGTCTTTGCGTTTCTCTTCCGTCTTTCGCTCTGCATGTGTTGTCTGTTTGGGCTCTCGGCTTCTGTATTTTCCTTTCTGCTCCTGCCCTTCCTCTGCCATCTGCCCTGTCCCACGCCCTCGGCTTCCCTGAGTCGCCCTACCCCCATCCCATGTCACTTCTCATGCGTTTTTCTTTTCTGTCCCATCGACTTCATTTTCCTCCAAGTTTTGTCCCCTTTACTCCATCCACCAACTCTTTCATGTTACAAAAGGGAAAAAAAGGGGGGGGGATCAAAACACAAAAAAGCCCAAACACAACGAATCCTGAGTGTGTTGCAAAGTGCTGCGTCCTCCTGGTGGCCTCTGTGTGTCCCTGTGGCCTGCAGCCTGCTCGCCCACCCTACCCGTCTGCCGTGTGTCCTGCCCGCCTGCCCGCCTTGCCCTTCCTGCCGACGACACGGAGTTCAGTGCCTGGGTGTTTGGTGATGGTCCCTGATGTGTAGCATGACTGTTTTTATACTGAGAACATTTCTAATAAAGATAAACACATGGTTTTGCAACTGCCTGTGTGTCCGCTGAGGGCCCCATGCTCAGCCCCAACTGGTGGTCAGAGGCAGAAGGGCAGAACTTCAGAAGGCTGCTGGGGGCGGGACTTGGTATCCCAAGTAAAGTGAGCAGGACACTGCAGAATATTCCAGTACCTACTGGGCTGGAGAGGTGGCTTGGTGGTTACACAGTGTAACATAAATCTTAAAAAGTCTTATTAATAAAAATCCTGGAGCCAGATATTGGGTAACTTCTGAAAGATCAGAGAGACAGAACAAGTCACAGCCAACCTCACCTCTCCAACACCTCAGCTGATCTTGTTTCTTCAGACTGAAAGCCTCTGAGTCCTCACCTGAATGGATCTCAGCTGAACTGCTGCTAAAAAGCCTAAAAGCTTAAAAGCCTCTAGTTCCTGGTCCTCATGCCTTACATACCTTTCTGCTTCCTGCCATCACTTCCTGGGATTAAAGGTGTGTGTCTTTCCCAAGCAAGACATGAGATCTCAAGTGCTGGGATTAAAAGTGTGTGCCACCATGTCTGGCTGTTTCCAATGTGGCCCTGAACTCACAGAGATCTAGATGGATCTCTGCCTCCAAAATGCTAGGATTAAGGGTGTGTGCCACCACTGTCTGGCCTCTATGTCTAATCTAGTGGCTGTTCTGTTCTTTGACCCCAGGTAAGTTTTATTAGGGTACACAATATGTCGGAGGACACAATATATCACCACAACACGGCGTCTTGTAGAAGACCCAAGTTTGGTTATCAGCATCAACATCAGGCATAGTTCCATGCTCCAGTGGATCTGCTGCCCTCTTCTGGAGTTCTTGGGTATCTTCACTCACCCATGCACATATCTACACACATACACATACAGTTAAAAATAAGAAATCGTTAGGGTTGGGGATTTAGCTCAGTGGCAGAGTGCTTGCCTAGCAAGCGCAAGGCCCTGGGTTCGGTCCTCAGCTCCAGGAAAAAAAAAAAAAAAAGAAACTGTTAAAGAAAGAAATAAGTACCTAGGGGAGGATTGTTCTACCATTAACATTTCTCCTGGCCCCTGCTCCCTCCAGACAAGGGCATCCCTTACAGAATTTGGTTCAGGGCACCAGGGTCCCCAGATCTACCCTTACTTTCCTATCTCCAGGTGCTAAGGTACCCAGGACCCACGGGTTGGCACATGGTACTTCAGGGGTGTGACTCTCTGTGGGTCTGTGCGTCTGTCTGTCCTGGATGTATCTAGCTCCTCTGCCCATGCATCTTTGTTGTGTGTGGAGGTCTGGTGTAGACAGCTGGCCTAGATTAGTGGCAAGTGTGAGCAGCAGGTGCGCAAGTGTGCGTTGTTGGCAGCTGGCTCCCTTGACAGGTCTGGAGGTAGGCAGGGGGCATGGCTCAGATGCTGGGCTCTGCCGGGAGACAGTTATTTACAGAGCTGGTGATATAAGGAGGCCGCAGCCAGCAGTGGGACTCAGCCCTGGTTCTTGGCACTGCCCCTTCCCCAACTCTCCCACCCTATAGCTGGATGACAGGGGTCTGGAGCACCAAAGGGACCTAGGGGCCCTGGGCAGGGAGGCATCAGGGATCAAGTGTGAGATATGCAGATGAGATCATTGTGCGGTGCACCAGTTGAGGTCCCCGACCCCGTGAGCCAGCCCTTACTCCTGGGGCCAGCTGTGTTCAGCCTCTGCCTCCCATTACCATGTCTGCTCATGGCACCCTGCAGCTGCTAGTGACAGGGAGGAGCAAGAACAGCTGTCTCCCTCTGTCTGCTAGGATGGTCCCAAGACCTCTCGGATTAGGTTCTGCTGTGCTCTGTGCTAGCACCAGGCTCAGTCAGGCAAACGTAGAATACCGGATCACAGGTGATTTCTGGAAGCTTCCAGGTAAGTAGGTGTATGGGGGAAGGATTGAATTCGAAGGGAAAAAGGCGTCTTCTGCAGGATTCCTATAGCACCCCAGCCTGGGCACCTTGCCCCTCGGCTCTGAGGCTCAAGGCTAGGCGTGTAGAAGGCCTGGCCCAGAGCTGCAATGGCAGCTTGCCCCATTCCTATGTGTGGTAATCTTGCCATTGTTCTATGACGGAATCAGCACTCAATGGGGGCCATACCTCTCTGTTCCTCTCACAGTCAGGAGGGGATGGTGGGAGCGGCCAAGGTCAGTCCTCAGTCTCCCCTCTCACCCCCACCCCGTGGGCAGGCACAGGCTGAGGAAACCCGCTTGCCAGGGAGTCACCCTCAGGAAGCCAGACTAAACTCTGAAATGCTGATTCCTGAGGAATGATGATGGCCACATAGTGTTTTGTAGGGAAGCCTTGGGCTGGGTGCATTCTGAACCCCTGAACCCAGAGTGTGGGCACAGAAAACAGGGTCCATGATCCTGAGACCGGAAGGAGTGACCTGCAAATCAGGGGGCCAGCTATGTGGGGAGCAGATGAGGGTCCTGTACTCACGGCCTGGAAGACACAGTCAGGGAAACGATGGAAATGCTGTACGACCTGCTCTGAGAAGGTGAGGGGAAGCTCTTCCTGGGCCAGCTGGCAGCTCCCATCCTACATTCTAAACTGAGTTTTATTATCATTTCTTATTGTACGGGAGATGGTATCACAGGCCTCTTGCACTGTGGGCAAGCACTCTACCCCTAAGCACCCCCGCAGCCTCCTCTCATTTTTATTTTCTGTTCTGAAACAGCTTTCTCTACACTGACTCTACATTTAACTTCCAGTCCTGTTGCCCCAGCCTCTGGGGTGGCTGGAATAACAGGTCTGCACCCCACACCACCCCTGAGCCACGTGGACAGGTCTGTACCCCATGCTACTCCCTGCTGCATGGACAAGTCTGCACCCCATGCCACTCCCTGAGCCACGTGGATAGGTCTGTATCCCACCCCCCCCAGCCACATGGACACGTCTGTACCCTATCCCACCCCCGAACCATGTGGATAGGTCTGTACCCCCGCCCCAGCCACATGGACACGTCTGTACCCTATCCCACCCCCGAGCCACGTGGATAGGTCTGCACCCCCTCCCCAGCCACATGGACAGGTCTGCACCTCACACCACCCCCTGAGCCATGTGGATAGGTCTGCACCCCGCCCCCAGCCACATGGACAGGTCTGCACCTCACACCACCCCGAGCCACGTGGACAGGTCTGCATCCCATGCCACTCCCTGCTACATGGACAAGTCTGCACCCTACACCACCCCCTGAGCCACGTGGACAGGTCTGCACCTCACCCACCCCCGAGCCACATGGACAGGTCTGCACCCTACGCCATCCCCTGAGCCATGTGGACAGGTGCTGCAGATGCCTAGGATTTTGTATTTCAGTAAGACAGGGATTG
Source organism: Peromyscus melanophrys (assembly GCA_902168415.1). Taxonomy (NCBI): domain Eukaryota; kingdom Metazoa; phylum Chordata; class Mammalia; order Rodentia; family Cricetidae; genus Peromyscus; species Peromyscus melanophrys. The sequence continues at coordinate 34,845 of CABHPR010147195.1, forward strand.
GAAGACAGGAAGATGGAATCCCCATAGGGCCTAGAACATTCCCCTGGAGTTTCAGTCTTAAGGAGGTTAAGTGGGGGACCACACCCCCAGTATCCTCTCTATCCTTGCTTACACAGCATAGCCAAGACATTTTACAGGCCACAGATCTGCACCAGCCTGGGGAAGCTGCCCAGGGATGGCTGAGGTACTGTGGGTCCATTGTGGACCAGGCCTTAGGGTTGGTGAAGCCAGGGGGACCAGCGGTGCCCATCTACAAGCTTGCCTATGGTTCACAGATGAGACAGCTGCTCCTGCCTGGGCCAGGCCCAAGAGCTGCCAGGTGAGATGGACAGACACGTGGCACCTTCTTATTCCTGTTGGACCCAGTGAGACCAGCTGTGGCATGCCGAGCTGAATCCTGGGTCCTTCCAGCTCCAGGGCTGGTTCTGCTAAATGCCTAAAGTCTGTCCTCCTAGCAACTTCTTGGCCCCCGGAATTGGAGGCCGAGAAGGCCTGGGGTCCAGAGCTAGGACAGAGGGGGACACCAATTAGCACTGTGCCAGCTGTTCCTGGACCACCTCTGCCCTCAATCCCACCAAGGGAGCCCCAAGGAGGGACTCACCCTGAAGGGACCTGGAGGAAGGGCCTGAGCATCTTTGTTACAGTCTCATGAGAGTCCCATACTCTTCCCAGTCTCAGAGTCCAGATGTCCACTGAGCGCCCAGGGTAGACTGAGGTGCTTCTCTGGCTTCCCTCAGCTTCCCTGTACTGCCCTGGCCATCCCCCAAGCCTCAGCCCTGGCCCTCCGAGCACCATCAGGCCTGTTCCCCAGACAGCTCTGTGTGCTGAGAAGCACACGCGCCAAGATCTCACTTCAGTTGGCAAAAGTAGCAATTAACATCTAATGAGCCTTCTCGCTTTATTTTTAGGTAACCTCTGAGGCCCTGCCCGTGGAATTCAGCCCGCCATTGCTGGCACATAATTAAAGCATGTCACCATAATTTGCCTTTTTTTTTTCTTACAAAGCCCATAATTATGTTTTTATTGCAAGTGAAGGGGGAAAGTAGGGAAAAGGAAACAAAGCCAGGCGGGGCTGGGGCAGGGACCAGGGCTCGGCTTCTTTAGCGAGGCAGGGACCCCCTGCCTCTGGGTGCCTCTGCCCCCTGAACACCCCCAGCTTCCCTGGGAACTCCCTGCCCTAGCCCTTCCCAATGGCTTCCCTCAGCCGCTTCTTCCCCCTTTCCTCACAGGCTTGCTTCTGATTTTTCCAGCCCACCCAGGGGAGAGCAGAGATGGCTGTGTCCGAACTGATGATTCTTGAGTTGGGAGTGGGCACGTGGGAGTTCCTGCCACGTTTCTTCCGCAGATGTTGGAGATTTTCCATAATAAAAAGTTAAATACATCTCTGCTCCCAGGAAGGAGTCTGCTGGCTGCTCTGGGGGCCGTTGTCTCTCTAACTATGTGGTGAGGGGCGGTCTTTTCCCATCATTAACTAGTGCTGCTGAGTTGGGGTGGGTGGCTCCTCCTGATGGGATTGCTCCTACCCCCAACAACTTCTCAGATGCTGCCTTTGGCGCCCCCCACTCTGGAGCCCGTTCACCCAAAACACACTGATCATTTGACAACTATGGAGTCCAGCATGGAGCCATCAGCCCTCAGGGCGAGGGACAGGAAACAGGTGTGTTTTAGGGCATTCCAGGGACATTCCTTCCTTCTAAGGGTTCCTATGGGATGGGATGGGGAGCTGGGGAGAGCATGGGACAGCAGCACACTGCTGTCCCCTCCCGGGATGACAGGCACCTTGTGTGTCAGGAGACCTGGATTCCAGCTGAGGCTCTGTCAGGGACTTTGCTGTATGTCCCTGGACAAGTTGCTATCCCTTTCTGGGCTGGTTTCTTCACCCTAAGACCAAGGTGAGTTCTGAGTGCAGAGCAGAGTAAGCATGTAGAATTCCTGCTCTGGTAGGAAGGGGAGGAAGAGATGCAGAGAAGAGGCTTCAGGGACAGTTGCTATGGCAACTGTGCCCCTAATAAAGGGCGGGGAGGAGCCTGAGTATGCAAATTAGACCATCCTTCCCCAGCTTTGGTGGTGTGGCTGAGACCAAAGAGGCCTTTACTGTGTGAGGGAGCCATGGAAGGGGATAGAAGAAGGGAATGGGTTAGCTGGCTTCGTGAGGCCAAGAGGAGATCTGCACGAGGTGCTGTCCCGCTGGCTGAGGAGGCTGAGTTGGACCGGGCTGCTGGGACCATCCACTGCCCCATCTCACACAGGAATAAGACTGGGGCCTCAGAGGCCTGTCCTCAGCCTGCCACCTGAGGGTGAGGAGTTCTGGGAGCCTCTCCTTTCTGAGCCCTCAGCTCTTGAGCATTCCAGCAATGCTGTGCACCCTGACCTCTCTGAAATCCCTGTTCTGTTTGAGAGATGTGTGATGGTTTTAATTGTCAACTCGACACAACCTAGAACTACCTGGGGAGCGTCCCAGTGAAGGGTTGTCTAGATCAGGCAGACTGTGTGCACAGCTGAGGGGAGGGGGTGGCCTAGATCGCCTCATCTGACAAGACCCAGCCTGCCATTGGGTAGATCCATTCCCTAGTTTTGGACCTGGCTTTAGACTGTATGGAGTAGAGAAAGTTGGCTGAGCAAGACACATAAGCATCCAGGTCTCTGCCCTTGACTGATGTGTGAGACCAGCTTCGGGTTCCCACCACCTCGACCCCCCCACAATGGACAACAACCTGGAATTCGGAGTTTACACTCAACCCGGCAACCTGTTCTCCTGTAAGATGCTTTTCGTCAGGGTATCTCCTCAGAGCAGTGAAACCAGGACCTGGGGACTCTGATGAAGCCTGTGCTGCCCTGTGCTCACAATCCTCCTGCCTCGGCGTGTACCCCTGCACCTGGCTTTGAATTTCACTTTCTACATCTGTGAAACAGATCAAACCAGACACAGAAAGTGATTTGGACACGCAGCCGCTGGGGCAGGATGTGAGTGTCTCCAGTCAGGCCGCATGTCCTCAGGTCCCTTTGCCTCCTGGCCCCTCCTCGGGTAATAGGACCCCAGGCCTCTGCCCACCTTTTGTCTTTTTCTTCCACTTAAAGTTCTGGGTGTGTGAGCTGGCTCAGGGGCAAAGGCACTTGGCGCCCAGTGTGAAGACCTGAGTGCCATGTCTGGGATCCACATGATGAAGGGACAGACTTAAGTTGTCCTCTGACCTAATATATGCATGTGCAGTGCAAACCTATATGAGCATGCGCACGTACAACAGATGAATGTGAAAATAAAAATACAGTTCAAAACTTCAGCACTTAGCGACTTGTCCACACTTACCTGCATTTCCCAGCCTGCCTTGTGGTCGGGTTAAGTCATGTGACTTGTGGGACAATAGCTGTGGGCGGAGATGACACCCGTGGCTTCAGTCTGATACGTCTCTTCATGCTGAACCCACTTTGGCAGTCACCGATCTTGAGGACACTTGAGAGGAAAAACGTCTGGACCCTGGGTCAGTGCGGGGAGGGAGCCTCTGCCAACCCACGACCAGCTGTCCATGAGTGAGGAAGGAACTGCCAGGGCAGGAGGGTTGGCTTGGTGGTTAAGAGAGCTTGCTGCTCTGCTAGAGGACCTGAGCCCTGTTCTCAGCACACCCTGGATGGCTCACAAACTGCAGCTCCAGGGGAATGTGATGCCTTCTCTGGCTTCTGAGGTCACCTGTAGTCATGTGTGTGTGTGTGTGTGTGTGTGTGTGTGTGTGTGCGCGCGCGCACACACACACACACACACACACACACACACACACACACACACACACACACACACCACACGCACAATTAAAAAGAAAGAAACTTCCACACTAAGAAGCTGCAGCTTTAGGGCTTCTTAGCAAGTGACTGCATTTCCCAGCATATCTGGTGCACTCTGGACCAGTGCCTGAGTCACACGGTGTCCCCACTGTCCTGGGCACTCTATCCGCCACACAGACTCACCCACAGCATAGTCCACATTCTCTCCTAACTGCACCTTTCCTATCCCATCCCTCCCTCTGCTACCATCCTTGTCTGTGTCTGTCATTTCTGTCTGTTTTTGTTTGTTTGTTTGTTTTGGTTTTTTAAGACAGGATTTCAGCCAGGTGGTAGTGGAGCATGCCTTTAATCCCAGCACTCGGAAGGCAGAGGCAGGAGGATCTCTGTGAGTTCGAGGCCAGCCTGGTCTACAGAGGGAGATCCAGGACAAGCACCAAAACAACACAGAGAAACCCTGTCTCGAAAACAAACAAACAAACAAACAAACAAACAAACAAGACAGGGTTTCTCTGTGTAGCCCTGGCTGTCCTGGAACTTACTCTCTAGACCAGGGTGGCCTCGAACTCAGAGATCCATCTGCCCCTGCCTCTGCTGGGATTAAAGGCGTGCATCATCATTGCCCGGCTCCGCTCCCCCCCCCCCCCCCCGTGTGGCCCTCTTGTTTTGAAGAGTTTGATGGTGTGCCATGGGGCAGCATTCTTCTTGTGTTTGTGTTTGCTGAGTTTCTAGGACATTTTCAAATAAACTTTATTGTGTGTGCACAGCACGTGTGTGGAGGTCAGGGGACAACTTTGTGGAACTGTTTGTCTTCACCCACCTTCAATGTAGTTCTGGGGATCAACTCAGGCTGCTGGCTTGCACAGCAAGCTCCTTTACCCACAAGCCGTCTGGCCAGCCCGATCTCTGGGTTTTTATAGCGGCCATTACGCTTGAAAAGTCTGGGGCCATTATTTCTTCAAAAATGTTTTAGTTGTCTCTTTCATCCCCTCTGTTCTGTTCTGGAGACTTCTGTCACACACGGATCCCAGGCTATGCCTGTCCACCTGCTCCACGGTGCGTCTTTCCTCTCGTTACATTTTATTTATTTGGGGTCTTGTGAAGATGAGAAGACAGCGTATGGGGGTCTGCTCTCTACTTCTGTTATGTGGGTTCCAGGGTCAAACTCGGGTGTTCAAGCTTGGCAGCAAGAACTCTTACCAATTGAGTCATCTTGACGGCCTGCTCTTCTTGCTTCTTGTTTTGTTTATCTGTGTTTAGTCTGTCAGTCTGTCTACTTATCTATCTGTCTGTATCTCAGGCACAGTCTCATGTAGCCCAGGCTGGACTCCTACTCATTATGTAGCCAAGGATAACCTTGAACTCCTCATTCCTTTTGTCGTCCTGGGGCTGTCGTCAGGTTCACTAACCTCTGCGCTCGGCCCCCCCGCCGTGGTCACACCCAGCACACTGACAGCTTCAGCGGAGGAACGTCCCCACCCAGGAGCTTGGTGGGTCCTTTTAGTGTCTTCTGTGGCTCTAGCTACAGATTCCTCTCTCTGGCCTTCTTGAACACACGTGTGTGATGATGAGCCTGTTTGGATAACCTTGGTATCTCTGCTGTCTGGTCACTCTGGGCTGGACTCTCAGCAGGACTAAGCCTTCCCTCTCTTTGTCTCCCAAAGCCTGACATGACCCCAGATCCCAACTCCAGACTCGGTGGATGGCCTCCTGGGGTACCAGATATTTTTGTCTACAAAGTAGTCATCTGACTTCATGGATATGAGCTGTTACTTGGAAACAGCCAGATGCTTTCAAGTCTGGCTTCAGAACTCCAGAAGATGCTGGGAGCGGCAGTCTGCCCAGGGTCCTGTGCACCCATCGGGACGCCAGGCCTTGCTTGGGGGCCCATGTGAACTACAGGTAGTGTGGAGCCCAAAGTCCTCATCTTGAGGGAACCCAGCTTTTTTCTGTTCCTCCCCTGGCCCTCCTCTGGACCCTGACTCTGTGTCGATCCCCCAGCCCCCAACCCCCACCCCTGCCCAGGCCTGTGGTCTCACTGGGTTCCAGCAAGGTTTCTGTGGCCTGGAGTGTCCCTGAGCACTTCCTGGGACCATTGTAAGCTCTGCAGCTTTGTCCTTCTCAGGCTGCCTGTGTGTGACTTAAGCTCTTCAGAGCTGTGACTTCATGTATTTCATGCCCCCTCCCCCCACATTTTTCGGAAAGACAGTCTGGTCTCTTATTAGGGACTGAATGTGTGTCCAGATTGGCCTCTGCTAGATGGTGAGTTTGAGGCCAGCCTTAGCTACATGAGACATATCTCAAGAAATGGAAACCAAAGGTCTGAAGAGATGGCTTGGCAGTTAAGAACCATACTGCTCTTGCAGAGGACCTGAGTTCAGTTTCCAGGCAGGTAACAGCTGCCTGTAAGTCCAGCTCCAGGGGATCTGAGGTCCTCTTCTGACCTCCCCAGGTACCCCACACTTATACACATGTGCACACATATAAATGAAAACAAAATATTAAAATCTTTTTTTTAAAGGGATGGGGGGCGGCCAGAGAGATGGTTCGGCAGTTAAGAACACTGGCTGCTCTTCCAGAGGACCCAGGTTTGATTCTCAGCACCCACCTGGCAGCTCACAACTGTCTGTAACTCCAGTTACATGGGGTCTGATGCATTCTTCTGGCCTCAGAGGACACCAGGCACACACATGGTGCACAGATAAACATGTATACACATAAAATAATAAAATAATTTTTAAAAAAATTTAAAAAAGATTTATCTCTAGGTCCAAACTATGTGCATATTTACTTAAAATGCCGTGTTTGAAATGTTTAAAAGCTCAAATAAGGCAGCTCTAAGGACAGCTGGGTGAATTAATTACTTGTCTTCTTGCTCTGATAAAATAATCAACTGTCTTAGTTACTGCTCTATTGCTGTGAAGAGACACTATGACCAATACAACTCTTAAAAAGGAATCATTTAATTGGGGGCTTGCTTAGCGTATTAGAGGGTTAGTTTGTGATCATCATGGTGGGAAGCAGATGGGCATAGCCCTGGAGCAGTAGCTGAGAGCTTTACAACCTGTGGTAGTTTGAATGTAATTGTTTGAATGTATTTGGCCCCCATAAGTTCATGGGGAGTGGCACTATTAGGAAGTGTAGCTTTGCTGGAGTAGGTGTAGCCTTGCTGGAGGAAGTGTGTCACTGTGGGGGCGGGCTTTGAGGTCTCATATATGCTCAAGCCATGCCCAGTGTCTCAGACCACTTCCTGTTGCCTTTGGGTCAAGATGTAAGAACCTTCTCCAGCACCATGTCTGCCTGCATGCCTCCATGTCCCACTATGATGATAATGGACTGAACCTCTGACCTGTAAGTGAGCCACCCAATTAAATGTTTTCCTTTATAAGAGATGCTGAGGTCATGGTGTCTCTTCACAGCAAAAGAAACCCTAACTAAGGCTCAATCTGATCCCCGGCAGCAGGCAGAGAGAGAGAGACTCTGACTGGGTCTGGTGTGGGATTTTGAAACATCAAAGGCTGCCCTTACTCTCTCCAAGGCCACACCTCCTAATCCTTCCCAAGCAGTCCATCAACTGGGGACCAAGGGTTCACAAACATGAGCCTATGGGGCTCTTTCTTATTCCAACTACTGCACTGACCAAAGGAAGCGTTTTTTTTGTTTTTTGTTTTTTTCTGGCTCACAGTTCAGGATGGGGGATCATCGCAGTGGGTGTGTGAGGATGCTGGTCACACTGCACCCCCAGTCAGGAAGCAGGTACAGTCTGACGATGTTGTTCACCTGGCTTCCTTCTCTTCATTCAGTCTGGGACCCTGGTCCATGGGGTGCTGCCCACATTCAGGGCTGGTCCTCTCAGTTAAACTCTTTGGAAATGCTTTCACGATAAACTGAGATGGATCTCCTAGGTGACTCCTGGGTTGATAGAGGTAAAGCATCTCTCTAGGCAAATATGAAAAGGAACCAAGAGACTCAGAAATGAAAATAACGTTGAAACTGAAAACCCAGCAAAAGGGTTAGACTGCATGTTAGATACAGTTGAAGAGATAGCTGGTGAACTGGAAAATAGATCTGAAGAAATCATTAGCCATAATAGAGCACACAGAGAGAAATGGAGACAAGGAGGAGGCATGAGGCAGAGAATGGGGAGTTCTAAGACATAAAGAGAATTGGAGAGGTAATATTTGATGATATATATTGATGAGGAATTTTTCAGAAGTGATTTTAAAAAATTCACTGAGAAGGAGGTGGAGGGATTCTAAGAGTAAATTAAAGAAACCCAGAGCAAAAATCATCACTGTGAGCTGCAGAAACCCAGGAAGATGCTCTCTCTCTTTTTATCAATTTTATTTGTGTGTGTGTGTGTGTGTGTGTGTGTGTGTGTGTGTGTGTGTGTGCGCGCGTGCTTGCGTGTGCACATGTAGAGGTCAGAGGACATTATCTGCCTTCACTATATGGGTCCTAGGTATTGAACTCAGGTTGTTAGATTTAGCTGCAAGCCTCTCTACCCATTGAGCCATCTCACTGGCCCCCAAGAAGACTCTCTTAAGTCAGACAAACCAGGCAGTGAGGCACACGAGAAGGCAGGAGGATCAGAAGTTTAAGTTCATCCTTGGCTACTAGTTCCCAAATCAGTGCACACAGGGCACAATCACCCGGTGCAGAGGCAGGTCACTGATGTGACACCAGTGCGGGCTCTGGGGACAGAGAAGGCCTGAGTCCTAGCTCCAGGACCTTAGGCCTCTGATGCCGTCCAGGCTGGATGGGGGGCTGCCTGCCTTACCCTGGAAGGCTCTGAGGAGAGGGGTGGTGGAGAGGTGGGGGGTGGGGGATGGAAGAGGCTGAGAAGGGGACATGAGGACAGATGACCTAGGGCATTCTTTTATAGTCTATCCGGAACACAGGCGAACGTGTACGCGTGCACGCACACACACACTTCTCATGCACACACGCTCATGAACATACCCCCCCCCACACACACATGCACACACAGGCACACCACCCTCTTCTCCATTCTTGCTATGAGTTTCTCACCAAACAAGCTCCATTAATCGTCTAATAACCGGATTAATTAAGGACGCTGAAAGTAAACAGCAAGAAGGTAATTTGCTCCTGATTACTGTGTAATTGTGGGAGGATGAACTCATTTGCATATGCAAAGAAGGCTGCAGACAGAGCGTGACAATGGAGGAAGGAAGTGTGGTCTGACCTCACTGCTTCCATCCTGGCTGGCGGGCCTCAGCCTCAGGCTCCCAGGACAGCGGGTTTGCTCCCCATGGGTAACAGTCAGCCACCTGGCCCAGGCAGCGCCTCCAGAAGAGCAGGATCTCAAAATATGGACCAGAGAGTCCCGCCTTTGCCCTGTCTGGTCCGCTCTGGGCAACAGGTGCCCCAAACACAGGGTGATGTGCCGCCAGGGCCTGACTGCACATCTACTAAGAAACTAACGTAGTAGAGGCCGCCTTCTACAAACTCTGGAGGAGTGGAGACGCGCTTACTGGGGGTCATTTCCCAAAGGCTTTCAGGCTCTGCCAACTTCCAGGATGCACCCTTAAACCCTGTCCCAAGAACCTGCTTTCTTCTGGGTGGGAAGTTTGCTCATTTCTGTAGCAGACTGTCTACAACTCTGCTACACTGACCTCGTGGACTGGGGGTGGGGGTGGGGAGTGTGGGCCCGCCCCCCCCCCGGCCCCCCCCCCCCACACACACACAAAGGAAGCTCCAGCTTGCAGGGGCGTTGCCCATGCTGGGCGTCCTGGCCCACTGGGCCTTCTGACGCCAAATTGTTTTCTGATGGCGGCGGCTGTCTCTCTTGAACTCAATTTGCGTTTTCAAAGCAGCTAATAGACGCATTAAAAAATCCATTTTCACTCGGGATTGAATCTGACTGAGCCGGATCAATCTGCAGACGCTCCCACAGCCCTTGCACGTAGCCCTGGAGATGGCGACTCCGCTTGCCCAAGTCCACTGCAGCCTCTGCTGAGCGGGGTTCAACCCAGGGAGGACCCCAATTCCCTCCTCACAGAGTGACTCTTGTCCACACACACCGGTGGCTTGGCTCACCTACAGCCCATATGCATTCTCTTCCCCTGAACCTCAAGGCTCCCAAGGCAGGAAGGAGCGCACATGGGTCGGTGTCCGCTGCGCATGCTCAGCTGGTGCATATATTTGGCCACTGCATGCTCAGCTGGTGCATATACTTGGCCACTCTATTTGAGAAGGGACCATAAGGCCTGGGTTCAAATTCCCACTCTGCTTTTGTGGCCTAGCGCAACAATCTTTGTAGCTGGACTCTGTAAACAAAATACTGACACCTCCCTGTAGGGCTGGGGGAGGCTGGGAGGTCCCCCTTGGATTGGCAGAGATCCATACTTCAGCTCTGGCTTCTTTGGGGAGACTCACTTTACATGAACCCCTGCAAGTCAGTGGCTTCCCCACCTCAGCATTGGGAGCCCCCTACACCAAGCCCTAGGAGACAGGAAGTTTGCCTGGTGTCTGCAGATTCCCAGTGTGGGCCTCTAACAGCAGCTCCCTAGTGGGAAGGCAGATTGAAGAAGTCCATGATAAGAGACCCCTGGGCCAGTAGTCAGGGATGAGGGGGGGCTGCAGCAGGCCTCCGGACCCCCTTCTTTACAACTTGCTACTGTGGTCCTTGTGTGAACAACCTCAGCTGTTTCAGCTGACAGATGGTCCTACGGACTGTCAATCATGGGATTTGAAGGAGAGGCTCTGGTCTGTGGCATTAAGGGGGTTAGAAAGAAGCCGGGATGAGAGGCTAGACAATAGGGTGTTAAAAATATCAGGACTATCCTAGAAATGGAAAAGGAACACATGTTGAATCATTTGTTTATTGGCAGGCTCTTAGGTATCCCGGGCTGGCCCCAAACTCTCTACATAGGACTTCTGATTCTCCTGTTTCCACCTCCCAAGTCTGGGATTACAGGCCTGCACTTCCGCTCAAGTTTCTGTGGTGCTGGGAACGGAACCCAGGGCTCTGCTGGCCCAGCCACCTTGCTGGCCTTTCTGTGGCTGTCTTGACTCCGAGGCCCTGTCCACTTTCAGGTAGGTTTGAGTATGCAGCCCCCACCCCCTCGCTAAGTGCTTGCTCGGCTCTTCCCCCCACGCAGCCCAGACGTCAGAGCAGGTGCCCAGTCTACACAGGAAGCTGCTGGCATCCAGACACTTTATTTTCCTGTTTAGGTTTTTGTGGCACGGGGTCTCACTCCTTAGCCTTGGCTGACCTGGAACATGCAGAGATCCGTCTGCCTCAGCTCCCAGAGTGCTGGGGTCACAGGCGTCATATCTGGCTACAGATCCTTTTAGAGAACACGGTCAATACTGACTCTTCTGGTCCAGGGGGACGGTCAAGCCCTCTTTTCTTTTCCCTTCTCTCCCTCTGCTCTCCCCTCCCTCCCTCCCTCCCTCCTTCCTTCCCTCCCTCCCTCCCTCCTTTCTTCTCTCCCTCCTTCCCTCCTGTTTTGTTTTGTTTGAGACTGAATCTCACTCTGTCGACCAAGTTGGCCTGCTGGAATTTTGGACATGCACTACCATAACTTACATTTTAAAAAAAGTTTTAAGTCATTTTCATGTTGTGTTTGTGGAGGTCAGAGGCCAGCTTGCAGGATTTGGTTCTTTCTGCCCGTCACAGAGGACCTGGGGATGGACATCAACCTTGCCTTTGCCCACTGGGCTATCTCACCCCGCCCCACCCCCACCCTTTCTTTTCCTTTGGATTTTTTGAGACAGCTTCTTGCCGTGTAGCCCAAGCTCGTCTAGAGTTCGTTATGTAGCCCACGCCTCAAACTCCCATGATTCTCTTGGCTGTGCCTCCTGAGCTGTGGGATGACAGGCGTGAGCCACTGTGCTAGCTGCCGCTGTCTTTAAGCTGCTGTCACTTGCCCCTCCTTCTTCTCAGCAGCCTGGCTTTTCTGTCTCTTTAGCCTGACCTTGGTCAACCATGCTGTAAACTGTGTCAGGCCGGCAGGCCAGGGCTGAGACCATTGGCCCCCAACCCTACAACTACCGCAGCCTGGGAGGGCCAGCCTGGGGTGGGGTGAGACGGGACAGTACCACTGGTGCCCCCAATTAGGGCCACCTGCTCAGGCTTCCTGGCTGGCTCATTAAATCCTTGGCCACTCCAGCGCTGTCGCCTAATCTTTGGCTTTGTGCTGACAGAGCAGTTTCTTCTCAGTCATTCTTAAAGGGGGCAGGCCCTTTCCTAGGGAACATTTTAAATACAATTACACGGACGACAGTGATTCTAAAATACACTTTACTAAGCACTTTCCTTTTTATTTAAAAACACTTGGATGGCGCTTGTCAGGGGCTAAGCACCTTGCAGATCTCATCGCATTTAATTCTCACACTAACCAGGTCACTGTCACCACGGGCATATGGGTGACAGGCACTCAGAAATGATGGAGCCCAACTGAGCGGCTTGACTCTGCTGGAGGCCTGGGCACCGTAGGCCGCCCTGGGCTTCCCTGGGATGCTCACACTGCAGGCTCTCTGCATTGGCCAGCTGCAGGGCAGAGGTGAGCAAGGACCTCCACTACCACTCCTTCTGAGGGCAACCCCAGCCTCAGAACCAAGCTCAGGCAAGTCTGGCATTGTTTGGTTTTTGGGTCAGCACTCTGGAGACTTGGTTATGAAATGCAATGGTGTTCTGGGGTCCTGGTTACCGGCTAAGCAGAAAAGTGCCTGGCATGGTATGTGTGTATAAGTTGGGAGCCTGCAAGAGGAGCGTTAAATCTGATCCAACAAAGTACTTCTTCCATGGTGCTGGGAGGGACTTGGAAAGAGAGGGAAAGAGGGGACACCCCCCTCCCCAGCTCTCTCTCACAGCCTAAGACTCACCTCCTCTGGATATCCCTTCCCCAACTCCTGAACTCTGGTTACCTTAGTAAGCATAGGAAAAATGTCATTTATCTGTTGTTCTTTTATTTCTGGCTGTCTCCCTCATAGACCATAAGGGTGAGGCTTTGATGGTACTGTGCCCTCAGTACTTTCCACATGGCCGGTGTGTGCTGAGTGCTTGGAAGGAACTGATGGGGACAGGGTGCATCCAGGCCTGTGTGCTGCCATGTCTCCATGGCTCTCTGTGGCCAACTCTGCTGTTACCCTCACTAGTCTAAGGGGCTCCTTGAATCTTTGGGACCTCAACTCAGGAAAATCGGGACTCATGGCTTTGATGAAGAAAAGAATTCCAGGCATACCCTGTTTGAAGCAGAGTTGGAGATTTCATTAAAGGTAATAAAAATGGAGCCACATCCTCAGTTGCCTACTCTCTCCAACTCCTAACTGCTTCCCAGCCTCTAATGCTGGGCCCATCCCTGCCTTTAAGAATCCAGTTCATCTTTCAAGACATCACCAGGACCCCAGCAGAGCCTCAGCATCCTCTTCTGTGGAGAGTGGGTCACCACAAGAGCCACCTAGAAAGGTGGCCTGGGAAGTCCTGGGATGAGAACAGAGAACTCAAAAGGAACACAGATAGAGGTGGGGTATTCTGTGATGGCTTGTCTTCATGGTCAGTGTGACTGGATTTAGAGTCACTAGGCAGTTGGAGAGTGCACCTCTGAGTGTGTCTGTGAGGGTGTTCCCTCAGGATGAGCTGAGTGGAAATATCGTCCTGAATGTGGGCAGCAGCATCCCTGAGACCATCAGTGTAAAAAGAGGAGAGATTTGATTTGTCTGGGCTCACAGCTTGGAAGGCTTCAATTCAAAGTCTTCTGGTCCATTTGGGGCCTGTGGCAGGGCAGCAGATCACAGTGGGAGCTTTCGGGAGAGAAAGCTGCTCACTTTATGGCTGGCAGGAAGCAGAGAAATGGAGGAAGGACCATGGTTCCAATCTCCCCTTCAAGGACACCCCCAAGTCTGATTTCTTCCCACTGGCTCCCCCACCCAGCAGCACCAATGGCTGGGGATTGCACCTGAACACATGTACTGTTGGGGAATGTTTGGGAGTCAAACTTTGCAGACCTGATCCTGTTCATGGGCAGTGGCGTGTAGGGCAGAGATGGGCAGAGGCAGAGGGCCAGCCTCCACTCAGAGACTGGGGTAGCTCCACTGCCGCAGCCTGGGGCTACAGTCCAGGGCTCTCTCAGTGGAGGAACATGTCATACACTAAGCATATGATGCTCCTGTAAGACAAAGATGGCCTGTGTACTGTTCTCAACACCATGACCCCTGCCTCTGGGACACCAGAGGCTGGGAGGGAGATGCAGAGACAGACAGGGAGACAGAGACAGACAGGGGGACACAAGGGAGACAAGGAAACAGTTCTTTCCCAAACTCATTTTGCCATGCAAATTTTCAAACATCAAGGGAAGCAAAGAGAGCTGGATAGAGAAGCCACCCTCTAGCCCGTGAGGTTTTCCCACTCTGGTTTTTGATGAAGTTCACAGTGAGCCCCAAACATCAGCATGAGCATTGGTAACGGGGCTTAGTATTTGCTTATGGTTCTTTGTGTGTGTGTTTGTTTAGAGATGTGTTTACACAAGGGAAATGCAGAACTTGCGTGGATTGTTCTGGAAGCTCTGAAGAATGACACATCTGTATAATCCAACCTCAATAAAAATACAGAACATTATCCACATTCTAGAAATTTCTTTCATGCCACTTCCTAAGGAATTGTTCCTGTGCATCTTGTGTGCATGTGTGTATATGTGTGTTCATGCATGTGTGTATCCATGTGTGTGCACACATGCCATGGGGCACATATGGGGTAAGAGGACAACTGTGAGAGTCACTTCTCCCCTTTCACCACATAGGTTCTGAGGACTCAGCTCAGGGAGGTCAGGCTTGACCACAAGTGTGCCTTAGGGTTTCTGTTGCTGTGAAGAGACACCATGACCACAGCAGCTCTTATAAGGAAAACATTCATTGTGGTGATTTGCTTACAGTTCAGGAGTTTAGTCCATTATCATCATGGTGCGACATGGCGGCATGCAGGCAGATGTGGTGCTGGGGAGGTAGCTGAGAGTTCTGTATCTTGCAGGCAACAGGAAGTAGTCTGAAACCCTGGGCATGTTGAGCATATGAGACCTCAAAGCCCGCCTCCACAGTGACACACTTCCTCCAACGAGACCACACCTACTCCACAAGGCCACACCCCCTGGAGGTGCCACTCCCTTTGGTGGCCATTCTTTTTCAAACCCTCCACAAAGTGCCTTTACCCACTGAGCCATCTCAAGAGCTCCACATTGCCTTTTGAGTCAGGATCTCTCACTGAACCTGGAGCTTGCCAATTAGGCAAGACTTTGCCTACATCAAGCCTGATGCCTGGAGTTCATTCCCTAGGACTCACATGGAGGAAGGAGAGAACCAACTTCCACATATCGTATTCTAATTTCCATGTTCTTGACACAGTGTGTAATTGCATGAGCATACATGCACACACATGTGCATGTACACACGCACTCTAAATAAATAAATATAATATTTAAAAAAGATTCAACATAAATAATACGTGTTGATGAGGACCTCTGCTTCCTGTTCCCATCCAGTGGCTGGTAGTACCACGGCATGAACTGCTGGTTAGCACATAGGGTTTATGCCACCTGGCTGGAACCCAGATTAACTGACAAACGTCTGTGGGGCTCAGACCAGTCACACCACAGCCTAGTCACTCAGCTCCCACCTCCCTTGGAGGCCGTCCAGTGATCAGTTTCTGAATATGAAGCAGGTCCTGGGCCTCACTTGAGACTGGTCAGGGGCAGTGACAAGCTCTGGTCTGCACTGCAGGGACTGAGCTGTGAACACTAAGTGTGTGGGGTTTCTCTGGCCCAAGGCAGAGAGAGCTGCCCACATATGGTGGGCTCCCATACAGAGCATCTCAGGGTTGGCCTGGGTTCCCTACTTATATTTGTGCCCTGGCTCCAAGTTGTCATCTCTGTCTCCAGACAACCCCTCAGCCCCCAGGGCCCTGCTGTCTGGGGATTTGGAGGCAAGGGCTTATCTGGGTCTGCAGCAGGCAATGTGTGGGCTCTGACCCTCTCCGTGACATCACA
>CABHPR010147196.1:0-15457 GCA_902168415.1 Peromyscus melanophrys
TTCACACATCCATAGGCTAATATGTTTGAATACTTGATCCCCAGTTATCCGAACTGTTTGGGAAAGATTAGGAGGTATGGTCCTATTGGAAAAATTTCATTGGGGGTGAGGGGATAGGATTTGAGATTTCAAAACCCAGGCCATTCCTAGTTAGCTCATTCTGCCTCTTATTTTTGGATCAAGATGTGAGTTCTCAGCTACTGCTTCAGCACTATGCCTGCTTGCTGCTGCCATGCTTCACACCATGGACACTAACCTCCTGAAACTCTAATACTCCAGTAAACTCTCTGTTCTATGAGTTGCCTTTGTCATGATGTCTTATCAGAGCCCTAGGGAAGTAACTGAGACATGAATATCTGATAAATTCTCTGTTATCAGCAGAATTTTCACTAAAGAATTCCTAAAATTTGCTTGAGTTGATGAAATCTCTATCTATCATCTATCTATCTATCTATCTATCTATCTATCTATCTATCTATCTATCTATCCATCTTCCTATCTGTCTATCAATCTCCATCTAGATAATTATATATATATATATTATTTATCTATATCTATCTCTATCTCTCTCCATATATAAAAGGGGAGTGGAGTACCAGGAATTAATTTTAATGTTGGAGCCAAGGCTTGTCTAAAAGAAATAAAGAGATTCTGTATATATATCAGGTATATATATATATATATATATACAGAAAGAGAGATGTTGATTTTACATACTCAGAAGTTGATTACCATATACACTAGGTAGTTTTATGTCAACTTGAAACAAGTTAGAGTCATTGGAGAAGGGGGAGCCTCAACTTCATTAAGATTGGGCTGTAAACAAGCCTGTAGGGCATTTTCTTAACTAATGATTGTGGATATGCCTGCCCCTGGGCTGGTGGTCCTGGGTGCTACAAGAAAGTAGGCTGAATAAGGCATGAAGAGAAAGCCAGTGGTAACACTCGTCCACCACTTCTGAATCAACTCCTGCCTCCTGATTCAAAGCCTGGTCCAGGTCCTGCCCTGACTTCCTTCAATGATGGAATATGATATGGAAATTTAGGCCAAATAAAGACTTTTATTCCTCATGTTGATTTCTTCATAGTATTTCACCATAGCAATGATAACACTAACTAGGACACTGAATGTTTATGCTTTTTTAAAGAACAAAACATATAGGATGAACATATATTATAAAGATGTGTTAGATGTGCTTGCACAATTAGGTCCAACAATGGCCTTCTTCACTCCAGTAAGTCTGCAAATCCAGTAGCCACTCAGGCCATAGGACTGGATGGAGTTCAATTTGGTGATGAAGGGAGGATTTCTGGACAACTGTGGGTTTATAGGTTTATATTAATGTTAGAAGGCCAAAGAAACGAGGTACTGAATGTCAGTGAAGGATTCTAGTAGCAGCGGTAATAGGGTGGATGGATTCCCTAACAAGGAATCAGAATAGGCAGTCAGAAAATCAGCACCATTCCCTTGGACCTCTCTCTATGTAGACATCCACTTGGAAGACACTGCCCTCTAGAGGAGGGTCTTCCACTTCAGTTGCTCTTTCAAAAAATAAGCTTACAGACTTGTGCAGAAGTGTGTGCCTTACTGGAGCCAACCCAGTTGACAACCAAGATTAACCATCATAGCTACCGACATCTACAGAACTACAGGCAATAAGAACACCACCACGGTCAAGGGTCGTACATTATCCAGATAAAAATGAACCTGTGTAATTAGTAAAAACCAGACTCAGAAATTCTTGTTTTATTTTGAGGAAATTCAACTGTTCATCTTCTCATATCTTCCCTACCTTTTACTCACTTTATTTCTTCTTTATCAAAAAGCAAAACAAAACAAACAGAAAATTGGAAAGGGGTCATGAGAAAAAACAATGGTGAATCATGAAATTTCATCTGGAACTTCCCATGCAGCGTGGCCACTGGGCACCAAGCATAGTGTATGGTGAAGATGGATATTCATGTGCAGCATGTTCACTGGGTGCCAAGCACAGTACATGGTGAACAGCAAAGTTTTATGTTTTCAAAAATCAGATTCCTGCCCTCATTGGGAATACATTATGAAACCACTAAAAATTCTCACAAGGTAGTCACAGAAGCTTAGCTATTATTATTACACTTGAACTGTAAATTTGATAGAGTATTGGAATTCTTATTTACATGAAGTAATAACTACAGCGTCAAGTATTTCTTCAATACAAATATAATCCCCATTTCACTATATTGAAAATAGATGTGGACTTTTTTTCTGAAAATGATAATGACTTGATCTGTGACAAAAATAAATGCATGCAATCTATTATACAGATTTAATTTTCATTCCACTACATTGTATCCCATGAACATTTCTATCCAGTCTTTAATTAAACATGATTTGCACAAATTGAGGTCAGTTTTCATTTAGACTGCTTGCAATGTTAATCACAGTGCAAATAGCCTTCATCATTGAAAGAGCTGCATTACACTAATACATAAGCATTTCTGGGTAATTGCTGTCTGCTCTTTAATCCTGCATGTTACTAGATAAGTACACATGAGATGATTTACTAAATTTTCCATTGTATTAAACATATCATCCATTTAAGAGTTTTTATGAGTTTGGATTTAAATGCATTTTGTGTTTTAAAAACACAGAAAGTATACACTTAAGTACTTTGTTGTCGTAGTTGGGGTATGCCTATAAAACATTTTAAGTTCAGCAGGTGTAACTATCTGATTTTAATCTCTGGATAATGATGGTGACTTGCTTTTGAAGGATCAGATAACCTTAATTATAACTTTGGTTTGTTAATAATTATCAATATGCCCTAAAGCTACATATAGTTGAGAGTTTTAAAAGATTATTTGTCTCTTTGATTCACATTCACATATTGATAACACTATTTATTGGGCAAACATCTGAAATATTGGTGAAACAAAGAGAGTAGTGTGTGCTTATCATTGCTAACATGTAAAATTCCTGGTTATTCTCATATTGTCAGTGATGAAAATTCCATTATTCTAGAAATTAAAGCACCAACAATGTTTGATTCAGCTACAGTGGGTTATTTGAAACTTAAAATGAAAATATTTAATGTCTTCTACTCAAAAAGTGAAATTACATATTACAACTATTAATGTCAAACCTGAAATTGGTTCCCACAGCTGTCCTGTTTATTTGTCAAACCTAAAGCAGAAAGGCTTCATTAGCACTGTCAAAACAGGAAGTATAAGAGGAAACTGCCCTGTCCTTCTCTAAGTCTGTAATGCTAAAACATATGATCAAATTAGTCAGAAAGCAACAAGTGGTCCTTGTAATCTGTTCCCTTCCTTGTTTCTTTAGATGCCCTTCAAATGTGGAAGGTTTGTGCACATGCAGTTTTGTATCTTCAGAGTTAGGATTTTTCACGGCCTGCTGCTTAGAAATAATATCTATATCTTGTCCTCATTTACATTAATTAAGTTGCCCCTCAAATCTAAAATCAAATTATATTTTTCTTAATTGGTCTTCCTGAGACATAAGTACTCAGGTTCCTCTATATTTCTGTATATAAAGAAATAACATTTTATGTCTCACTTCATAAAACAAATGATACAGTCTTAGAAGTGAAGCTATTATTTATCCGCCATTGACATAAGATCATCAAGGATAAGTTTCAGTAGATATGATATTGAGAAAGATGTGTCGGGCAGGTCACAGAGGAGCCAAATCTGATCAACTTATAATAAAATGAACAGTACAATGATTTTCATCACACTAAAAATGAAATTGAGATAAGATAAAAAAAAAAAAAAGCTGAGAATTCCATCAGATTCCAAAACCAGAAAATCCAATGGAAAGATGGTTCAGAAATCCAGAGTGCTTGTTCTCCTTTCAGAAAATATGGCAGTGTTCTCAGCACCCACAGCAGCAAGCTCACAACTGATCGTAAATAAAAAAGGGAAATCAAGCATCAAGCACCCTCTCCTAGCTGACATCCACACTGTACTCAAACGCATATATGCATGCATGCACAAATACGTGGATACATACATGTATCAGGCTTTTTCGTTGAGCAGCCGGCTCACAAAGAAAATGGCACACAGACTTATCTATTAGGAAAGCTTGGCTTGTACCTTAGTTTCTTTTTAACTCACTCTTATAACTTAACCCATTTGTATTCACCTGCGTGTTGCCACATGACTTGTTGCTTTTATCTCTCCTCCTGCTTGTCTTTCTCCCTCTGCTCCCAGCTGGTGAATCTGCCTTTCTTTTTCCAGAGCTCTCTCTGTCCAGAAGGTCTGGCTATATTTCCTGCCTAGCTATGAGCTGCTTAGCTTTCTGTTAAACTAATCACAGTGACACATCATTACACAGTGTCATCAAATATCATGCAATATTTCTCATTTTTTGTCTAAATAAAAAGGGAAGGGTTTTAACTCTAACATAGTGAAATTATATTCAATAAGAACAATTATCAAGTCAGAATTATATTTACAGTACCCAGTCCATTTACATGTGGCAAATTCAGAGAAAATATTCCATTATTCATCCTCTCTTGGTGAGTTCATAGTTTTGTACCTAATTTACCTTCTATCCTAACTCTATAACTATAACCATCTAGTCTTCTACTTCATCAAAGACCCCAGAAGGGTATAATATTGCCTAAATAAACAGAGGGTGCAGAGCAAGCAACTTCCAAAACTAAGAAATGACAGAGACATCTGAATGCCTGGACAATCACCACAAGGTTCCTCTGCAATGTTGGGGGCATCCGTCTTCAGCCTACAGACCTAAATCTGACAGATTTTTCTGTGAAGCAGGAATTTTGAAGGACTGTCCCACCTTGTTTTGGCAAAATTCTGCAGAAGCTTTCTTCTGTGTCCTGCTTGTCCAATTTGGACAGCATACTGTCAGTAGTCAAGGCAAAGGCAGTTTCTCACCCAGTGGCTGGCTTTTGCTACAATGAAAGCAAACTCCATATGAAGGTTCTTCAATGCCCATCATTATTTTTTGAAGTAAATTGGTGCTGCCAGGAGCAGATGTGTCCTGCTTTATCTTATCATAACCTTTTAAATTCCATATTCTGTAAGTCTTTGAAGTATTTGAAGATCACATATCTATCTAAAACACATCTCTGTATGACCTTGACAACATATCAACATGACTATAAGTTTGAATGTTATAGATAAATATTAACCTGTCTTTTTTATTAACTTAAATAGCTTTCAAGGACTAAAATTTACATTTTTAAACGTGCTGCATAGATACAATACCTTAAACAAAAGTAGACACACACACACACACACACACACACATACATAGTATAACTAAAACAACCTTAAATTTGTATCGATATACATAAAAACCATACCAATGTAAAATATTTGAGACTAGTGGTTGTTAAAAAATAGATTCAGCAATCTACCCTTTCTTCCCATCATTTTTATAATACATCTTCAATTTTTCCTTCAGAAAGAGGTCATTGAATCTAATCTCCTTTATTCAGCTTTTTTTCCTGACCATGACCAGTGGTAACTTGTTATCAATGCCCTCCAAATGATGACAAACATCCATAACCCATAGAATGACAAAAAACACTAACCTAACCTCTTGTGAATGTGGGTATCATGTTCTTTCAACTGTTTCCTGTTGAATGAGGTTGATGGTATCTTTGGAGAACCCTGAGAAAACTGAGATAATGGTCACATCCTGGAAAAACTAACCATAACATTTTTCTGTCTAGTCTCTGTGCAATGGGAAAGAGCAAGGCTTATCTGTAGTCCTGGCTAGAATAGTCTGTGAGGCTGGACCATCTTATCCAGCAGCCTTGAAGATTTTTTGGATGTAGAACTCTGAGGAAACTTCAACAGAGGCCCTTTGAGAGACTGGATCACCTAGGCTACATATTTTCATTGGTGTCTGGTCCCCTTACTCTGAAAACACACAAACTTTCAAAAGTTTTGAAATATATTGTACAGTACACAGTCCATACTTATGTTGATATAGATTATGTATGTCAGTTTTATATACATATAGATGAATAGAAATTGGTTAATTTAAGTTATAAGAGCTAGTTAGAAACAAGCCTAAGTTATAGGTCGAGCTTTCACAATTAATAAGTCTCTGTGTCATTTTTTGTGAGCTGGTAGCCCCAAGAAAAAGCCTACTACATATGATGCTCATCTGGCCACATCTATCCACATGTTGCCACATGACTTGTGGCTGTTACCTATCCTCTTACATGTCTTAGTCCCTCTAGTCTGGCTGGTGACTTTACCTTTCTTCTTCCCAGAACTCTCTGTCCAAAAGTCCTGGCTATACTTTTTGCCTAGGTATTGGTCATTTAGCTTTTTATTAAACCAAATACAGTATCTTATTTTTACACAGTGTAATAAAATATCTTGCAACACATACATGTAAATATATACACACAAAGACACCAAAAGAAAAAGCAAAATACATTTTAAAAACGCATTAATTTTTCTGTTGTCCAAAACTGGCATGGAAATTATTGTAAATCATTGAATGGTTTCTATTTTGCATGGTTTTCCCTCATGTGTAATGATGATATAGCAAAGGTAAGTCCCTCTAGTCACCCTAACTTTACAAAATCATGAATGAGATTAAGAAGTGATCATCATTTATACTTATTATACTTTACATGTAATGGGCTTTAGCTATTAACTCTAATTTGCTTCTCATCAAAGGCAAACTATTTAGAAACTAAAACCTCTCTGTCAGTTAGAATTTTAATGAATGAAGATGAAATGAGACAGTGGTAATTGGCAGTTATTGCTGCAGGATGGATTTGAGATCTTGTAAGAGAAACCAATTCATTTCTCCGTCAGAGTTAATTTGTTTGATTTAATTCTATGGATGCACCAAATATTTCCCCAAACTACTCATATTTATTTTCAGAATTTGGGAATGGTTTAAGTCTGCTGGTCTTTCATATGGATTCTCAGTTGTATTTGAAATTGATTTAATTTTTAAAATGAAATATTGGCATAAGCAGCATTTGTGTTATTGAAATGTGTGCACATAATCTCAAAGGAGTACCACTGTTCAGACACTGTATTTAAGATTCCTATATTTTCTAACATCCACTTGCTTGTGTCAATAACTCTCCCCTTTTGTTCCTTTTGCCTCAGATATAAATGAATGTGAAGCTGAGCCTTGCAGAAATGGTGGGATATGTACAGACCTCGTTGCTAACTATTCCTGCGAATGCCCAGGAGAATATATGGGAAGAAATTGTCAACATAGTAAGTGTTATTATGTAAATACATTTGTGCACACACCTGCTTTTGCTTATAAAGTCTGCATTTATAACGGAGTATAGATCCAAATTATTATCATCTGCTTTGAGAATGCATGATTGATTGAAGTGGCTCATTGCATATGTGTTCTTATTAATACAGATATTCTCTGGGGGTATTATTCAGTCCAGAGACATGAAGATATAACATGCATAATCTGAAAAGAATGATAGCATCTCATGAGATACCCAGGTTTTTTTCTGCATTGGTCACATTTCACATGTCAATATGCATAACACTGAAACTTAAGCCAACAAAGGGAGATACTTCAGACTGAAAAACTAATGGGAACAAATAGACTCAACTGCAGTTAACATTTGGAGATAAAACAGAATGCAGCTCAGCTGGCACTCACATAAGCCATGATTTGACATGGAAACTCTATCTTTTTGGAATCTATGGCTGTAGAGTTCTGAGACTGTGGGTCTAAGGGCAGGATAACTATGTACTCAAAATGCTAATAAGGAGGAAGAAATTACTCCTCAACAATTTATTTTTTGATTAAAGATGGGAAGAAGAGTGAAAGGACTGTAGTCAATGGAATAGTGCCTAACTCGAGGCAAATTCATGTTAGTGATAACACTAATAACAGCATTTCATAATTTTGGGGCATTAAGGAAACTTCATAAAGTGCTGATTTTATGTATGTTATACCATCTGAGTAACACAATAACTTAGTGCAAATTCAAAATAATGATGCAGATTGATACTCAGATACAGTAACTGAGACTGATGTTTGATAGCGTTTTCCCTAGTTTTCACAATGTAAGTGGCAGGAAGGTCTTCCCAGTTCCTTTAAACAACTGAGGGTCCTGTGAATGAACTTATAGTACTAGTGCATGCTGCCTATCTCTGTCTTGAAGTGAATTTATATAAACAAATTGAAATGAGAATGATAAAGGAGAACTTTGCAGCTGGAGAGCTTCTCTCCAGGTCCCACCAAGCCCCCGTAGTCCCACAACCCACGTGTAAAATAATCACTCAGACGCTTATATTACTTATAAACTGTATGGCCGTGGCAGGCTTCTTGTTATCTACTTCTTCTATCTTAAATTAACCCATTTCTATTCATCTATAAGTTGCCATGTGGCTCGTGGCTTATCGGTACCTTACATCTTGCTTGTCATGGCGGCGGCTGGCCGGTCTCTCTCTCTCTGCCTTCCTGTTCCCTCAATTCTCCTCTCTGTTAATCCCGCCTATACTTCCTGTCTGGCTACTGACCAATCAGTGTTTTATTTATACAGAGCGGTATCCACAGCAGAACTTGTTTCTCTTTAGCAGCTATTTCTGTAGAGGCACATCTGGATTATTTTACATCACTCACTTATCATTCATTTCAAATAACAGGAATATTTGAATGCTATGATTGAGCAACTACGACTACTAACAAGACTTCAATGTAAATGCAAACATTTTAAGGATTGTGGATATAGTTGAGTGAACAGCACTTGATTTCTATGTGGGGGTAGGGAGCAGGGGTCTTGGTTTGATTATCAACATTGAAGAACTTGTCTCATTTCCTATACCTTAGGCTGACTGACTTTGTAAAGTCTAATTAAAAAAATTCAAACAAACAGAAACAACATAAGTGACATAACACATTTAAATATAAAACATTTATTCATTTTAGTTCAACTAAATCAAGATATTAAAATGTAAAGTTAATAAATATAAAAATAAATATATGAATTATTTATCATAAAGTATTAGTATAGCAGTAATGTATTATTGCTTAATTAGAAATAAATTTATATCTTATCTTTTATGATTTGATGTATAAATATGAAGTTGTTATCTTGCAGATCACTTGTTTTAAAGTTTGAATAAAATATAATTATTTCAAATATTGAGAATGAGCTCTTCTCTGGGCTTGATGGATCATGCCTTTAATTCTAAAATGCAGGATAAGAAGGCAGAAAATTCCTAAAAATTCAACGTTACTTGATCTACAAAGTAAATTCCAGGCATGCCAGGATTATATATATCAAAATTCTTTCTTTTTGTCTCCTTCCTCCAGTAAAAGGCAACATTTGACATGAAAATTGCCTATCAGGTGTCATAGCTGTCTAACAGTATTTTCCAATATAATATTAGCAGCTGTTTATTAACTATATGTATAGATGGGTTAAAGAAAAATAAATAATTTCAGGTTAGAATTTTATGTAGTTCATACAACACACTTGCTTTACCATGTATTATTTTTTATTTATTTATTGTAAGATTTGATTAAGATTCATTGTTCTTAATTTCTAATTAAATTACTTTTGATTGACATGAATATCACTAAGATGTTCCTATAATATGTATTACAGTATCACAAAGATTTCTCTAATTAAAGTCTTCATGTAGATTCCCTTGGTTATTTTAAATGACAAGCTCAAGAGCTCAGGAGGCCATTTTCCTAAACAGCCTGGAGAGAAATGATGACGTTCTGCAATGATAAACCCATTCTCATGAGAATAGATATGTTTTGTCACTGTGTTTAACTGGATAGGCTATTTAAACCAGAATATTGCAATGGAAATTGAGAGCGTATTAGTTAACTAATGTAAAAATAACTGGACTTGATTTTATTTGTTGGGTTTTGTGGCTCACAATAATCACACGCATTTCCCTCTTGAGTGTTTAAATATGATATGATTAAATTTCAGGAATGGCACTCAACTGCGTTTTCATCACTGACACTATTTGTGGAAATTAAAATAGTTACCCATAGAGCCCCTATAATGCAGCTCTCAAACATTATGCCCCAGAGAATTAAGACTCAGATGATTTCAGGGGATCTTATTAAAATCAAAAACTAAACCCTAGTAGAAAATAAGGTGATGGTTCAAAATGTCAAACTGATATAGCTTTTCAAATGAACAAAATAGTGTAAGTAATTCCACAGACTCTACAAATTCTACCTATGATTATAACAACAGATGATCTATGTGGACATACCTTCAAAATTAAAAATTAGATTTTCTTACCTTCATTTTTGATCAGCTGCAACTGAAACTTCACTAACAAATGAAGTAATATTTACAAATAGCCAAGTGCATATAATATCTACTTTTTACTTGTACATGTGCACATTTGTCTTTTTGCTACTAGTGTGTATGAACAGATATCTTTCTGTTAACACAGGCTTACTCAGTGAAAAATACTCAAATATTTTATAAATACATGTGAAATGTGTGTTGCACCCTTAATACTTGATTGATGATCTTATGAAGATAATTTTTAATGACAAACATTTTTAATGAACTGTATCTTTTCACCCATGGTCATATAATAATGCTGATTTTAATTTCAGATAGTAATTCATGTCAAACCCTCTGCTAAGTAATTTAGAAACTGACTTACTTGATCCTCTCAGCAACATTTGAAATAGGCTCTGTCTATTTCTAGTTCCACTTTACAGAGAAAATTAAGTTAGTGAATGGTTAAGTAATTTCCGTAGGTATGCATGGTTAGTAAACTATAGTTTGGCCTCTGTTGCAGCTAGCTGCTGCTGCAGAATCTGCAACCTTGCATAGGACATGATCCTGCCACTTGTGGGACGAAGGAATGAGTTTGCTACACCACATGCTTTCAAGTACTTGCATTTGAAGACTAACCTTAGGTAGTGGTGGCAATACTGGAGGAAAGAACACAGATTTGCATTCAAATGGAACTGGGATTCAAATGTTCATTCCTGCTGTTCCTTTTAATATACTATGAAGAAGCTAATTACTCCTTTTGATCCTCAGATTCCTCATCTATAAATGGATTTCTACTTGTGGACAGTATATTCATAGCATATATCAAGTATTTACATCAATAAACACCATAAACAATGTCATAAGAATTTTTTTTATTTATTACAAACAATAATATTAATGAACCCTCATGGTATCTTTAAATATCTATTATAACTTTATTTAATTTAAATTTTTGTTACATTCTCAATTCACCCATGTTTAATAACTGAGTATGCATGATTGAGAACAGTGTGTATAGAAGTCAGCAATAATGCCTCAGATGACTTGATTTTTAAGGAGCATGAGGTAAGAAAATCCTAAGGCACCTCCATGTTTACAAGGATAAATACTCTTAAACCAAATGAAATTACGGCAGGAAACATCACTTACTAACTTTTCCCTTCTTTCTTTAAAATATAAAGTGAATGTGTTTTCTAAGCCACAAACCCCTAATTATTCATTTATGTTTGTGTGTTTATGGTTATTTTAAGTTATCAGTGGTCTTTATTCAAATACCTTAGTGAATGGGAAGTGTAAGCGATATACATGGAGTAAATAATGGGGTATTTTCTTGCATGATAAAGATGGGTATCTATATGGCTTATATTATATAACACTCAAGAAATCCATCAGTAAAATGATCCAGAGAGACAAGGGCCGTGTAACCTCATACATATGTTAATCATAAAAAGACTGACCTATGGAAATTGAGAATAGTATAGGTTAGAATATGATGTTGTGGGAGGGCTGGAGAAAGGCAACAAGTTGTGGATAGGAAAAATAAGTTCTGGAGAGCAATGAGGTATTGGAGTGACTAGAAATGCAAATAATATAATATTTCAAATACTTAGAAGACTTGAAGAGATACATTTAATTTGATTTGGACATTTTACAACATATGTTGGCATTAAAACATATCATACTTTATTTAATATGTAATTTTTGTTTTTATCTGCTATTTAAATGGTATTTTTAAAGAATTTTTTAGTGAAACTTGTATCTTTTTTTTTTTTTTTTTTGATTTTTCGAGACAGGGTTTCTCTGTGTACTTTTGGTGCCTATCATGGATCTCGCTCTGTAGCCCAGGCTGGCCTCAAACTCACAGAGATCCACCTGCCTCTGCCTCCAGAATGCTGGGATTAAAGGCGTGCGCCACCGCCACCTGCCCGAAACTTGTATCTTCTATTAGAGGAATTATATATTTCTCTTTTGATTTTGGCTTATGTCACCAGACAGTCCCATCTCCATCAACACCCCGGCAATGACACAAATGTACTCTTCCTTATGGCAGGTTAAAAGTCAGTTGTGCGTATACTGCATTTTCTCTACTCGTTCATCTGTTGATAGGTACCAGACCGATTCCATGCTTCGACTCTCGTGAGCACCTCTGCAAATGTGGCTGTGCGTGTGGCCCTGCGGTGTGCTCACTTAGTTCCCCTCAGGGGTAAACCCGAGGAGTAGCATGGCTGGATCCTGTGGTAGTTCTATTTTCACTAACCCGAGGAACCAACCCCAGTTGTGACTGCACCAGTTTGTATATCCACCAGCCCTGTGGATACAATTTCTTTTCCCATGAATCCTCATCAGTGTTTGTTGTCAGTGTTTTTCTTGATGGTAACTACTGTGTCTAAAGTGAGCTAGACACTAATAATATTAGAACTATTTAGGAAGAGGCAAGTTACCAATAAGAGTGGGGCGAGATAATAAGGGAGAGTAATGGTTAGTAAATGTAATGAATGTATAGTACATGTGTATGGAAAATTCCATAATAAAACCCTTTCTCTGTGAAATTAGTGTATGTTCATAAGATGAATGGATACAAATGAAAGGTATATTTTCAAAATAAATTTTATGTAAAATAAGTTTGACATAAATCAGTCAGTTTCCAAATCAGTATTTGGAAAGAAGTTAAATGTGAATAAACGCAAACAAATCAGATTGCATTCAAGTATGTGATGAAATAAACGAGAGACAAATGTTTATTGAAGCATTTTTGACACAACATCTGTGAATAAATTAATTTGTTCTCCAATTGCATCAAGCTACCTTCCTTCTGAGCTAGGGAGTAACAAAAGTCCGAATGGAATCAATTTCGACCGTCATGCATTGCACAGATTAATGGTGTGAGGAAGAATGATATAGACTCTGATTATCAAAACTGACGAGTGTCATGGAAACAAACAAGACACACCACGGCAAAGGCATTAGAGAATAAACACTTTGGGTGAGACCAAAAGAAAGTCGTTTCTTAACTAAGCAAAAAGAGAGAGGATGTTGGAAATGAGAAGTTCAAAGAAGACATAACAGCAAACAGCATTTTCATTGACATAGTGATTACGGACTAGCCTAGTGCCACAGTGGGCCAACACCCAGTCTGATGTTACCTGCAATGGAAGAACAGGCCATGATACTCAAAGCATTGCTTTAGGTGAAGTGTCCCCTGTACCAACATCCACATCACAGACCTAGGCAAAGGTGAATGGATGCCTAGTCTGTGCTACATGGTACCTTATGGATACAGGAAGGTTATATGCAAACAAAAGTAGATTTTATGTTTTATTGCAGATCCATTCTTTCCACTTCAACTCCATCAACAAGAGATTCCTTCAAGAGGCCAAAGTATGCAGTGATCAGGGTTCACACTGTTTGGGTTACCATTTTCTCCCATACCAAGTGGCAGAATAAGGAACATGGTGAGACCTGGGCTCTGCATAGGACCAAGCACCAGTTCCATGGCCAGCAGAAGACCCACATCTTAAAGAAGGGGGAATTTACCAAGTTTAATACAGATGAAATTAAAGTTCACTTCTGACTGAGAAGTGGTCATCTGAGATGTCTGTGAGGCCAGTATATGGCCAGGCATACAGAGGCAGGCTCAGCACCATCAGGACTCCCACAATGTTCTCATAAGACATGTTCTCTAATAAATCTTACATCCTATAAAATGTATTGTTTAAGGACAAGACTCCACTGGTCCTTAAAAGGATAAGGAAATAAAAGAGAAACAAATATAAGCAACTTGTTCATGTAGATTTTCTAGGACTCATCTAATACCTCTAACAAATTGAATCATGTTCTCATTTCTCCCTACTTTAATATTGGGTTGCAAATAATTAATGAAACATCACAAAATAACTTTAAATTTTAACAGATGGTAATATTCCTCTATTGTTACACTGCATATACCTTGGAATATTAATTTAGCCTTCTTTTTACTTTTCTCAGATTAAAAATACGAATCATTTCAATTATCGGTTGGGCTTGTGGCATGTGAAAGTATCAAAGAACTTAAGGCATATGCAAAATCAAAGGTGAAAAAATTGCACAAGAAAACTATTAGAAAAGAAGTCTAGAAACCTGAGACCTGGTTAAAATATGATTTGTGTGACAGACTTTAACCACCAAACATTGACATTGTACATTGTCCTCTACACACAATGGTAAGGC
Organism: Peromyscus melanophrys; assembly: GCA_902168415.1. NCBI lineage: Eukaryota > Metazoa > Chordata > Mammalia > Rodentia > Cricetidae > Peromyscus > Peromyscus melanophrys. The sequence continues at coordinate 14,453 of CABHPR010147196.1, forward strand.
ACTCTTGGACACATAGGACAAATTTGTTCTCTCATGATCATTGTAAGTCCTAGTGAGGAAATTAGATCAAAACCCACAATGATTTTATGTGTTATCATGACCATTAGCAGCAGGGGTGCATGCCTTTTTCAGATGGAGAAAGGATATAGATGACCCTATAATAACCCAAATGATAGCATTATTTCCTGAGCTCTCATGGATTTCAAATGGGTGCAATAAATGTTACTGGCAACCTGGAGCTAAATTTAACAGTGACAGAAGCAACGTGCATGATTCCTACCCAAGGTTTTCAGTGGGTGTCAGAATGCTTTGAAGGCACAATAATCGGCAGTATGTAACAAAATGTGCCAAGGCCAAATGTGCAGTTCTGACATCAGGGCATTCTGCATCTACTGAGAAATGCAGGCACAATAAACTTCTTTCTGCCTAGGCATGGAGAATTCAGCAGTGTAATTAGGACATCTGAAGGAAGTAGGGTTGCTAGTTATTAAGATGTGGGTGTCCCCCGGCGACCCTTAGGTGATAAAATTCAGATATGAAGACCAGAGCACCCTATTTGGATTGGTACCAACCTTTCAACTGGGAAGGATGTGCCTTTTCTTTACACATAAACTAATCCAATTCCTTACAGCACAACTTAAGAAAAAAAAAAAACACTACGCATCATGCACAGTACACTTTGGGGATATGTGAACTGTGGAAATCAATCATATGCAAAAATATTAAAAGCTAGCGGACATTTGAAGTGGATTAGAAATGTTATCTAACCTGGAGAATCTGCGGGTGTAAATATATTTTTATTTGTTTACTTGCTTTAAAGTTTAAAATCAGTAAAATGATAAATGGTACATTTCAACTAAGACCTTTTGGATAGCAAAATACTATGAATATACTTCTACAATCATGTCAATTAAAACACAGGAATAAAAAATTAATGGAAAAGTGAGAGGACTGGATGGTGTGTGTGTGTGTGTGTGTGTGTGTGTGTGTGTGTGTGTGTGTGTG
>CABHPR010147196.1:15467-30205 GCA_902168415.1 Peromyscus melanophrys
TGTGTGTGTGTGTGTGTGTGTGTGTGTGTGTGTGTGTGTGTGTGTGTAAAACCACAATGGAAAAGTAATCTGAGGCTGGATGTGGTCCCATGTGCCCATCACCTTAGCATGTAGGAGATAAAAACGGGAAGCTCAATAGTTCACAGCTACCCTTGGTTGTATACACCATGGGTTCAAGTTCACCCTAAATAAAATGACATCACATTTCAAAAAGTCAAAATCAAGACAAAATAATACTCAGGAAAATAAAAGGAGAATCATCTAAGAAAGAACAAAGAAAATAATGTTTCAAAAGTGTTGGTCAATAAAATGGAGCCTAAGAACTCCTCCATGGAAGGCTCTTATGTAACAGCAGTGGGCGGTAGAGAAGCACACTACATGGAGTGTCTAGACTGAGCAGGTGTAAGTCAGAAATAATAACCGCAGAGAACCTCCCAGGTTATGGGGTGTGCTACTCTGAGCATTTCTTAAACTCTAAAGAGTCATTAAAGCAGCCAAGGTCGTAAAAATAAATTTCATAATAGTCACCTGAATAGCTTTATCTGGTCAATAATACACTTTCTTTTTAGAACTCTAAAGGAACAGACACATAAAATACCCAACGTAAAAGCAAATTGAACTTGAGGAGTGTGGTTCTATAAAAAGAATGAAGCCAGTGCGAACGAAGCCAGTGAGTGCAATTCTAAACTTCAAGGAAAACTGGGGCAGCACAGAAAATAAACTATTCTGACAAGAAAAATGGAGAGAACCAGAGTCCTAGAAGGAAGCCTATAAATGCACAGGACTATTACCCAACCACAAAACACCCAGCAAGGAAAATGCAGTTCTGAACTCAGAGAAATCTGAACTCTGAGATGGCTGTGTTGGCTCGATCCAAGCAAAATTCACTTTACGTTTTCTTTAGTACACTCAAACAGACACACAATTTGGTGAACCACTATTAAATGACTACTTATGTATTAAATATTACTTTGTATTTACTAAATAGTAACTTGATAATGCCATCTCCTTTTCCAAACACAATTATTCCTGTATTCTAGAATAACTAATAGTCTTCTTTTTTATTTTTCAATTATTATATTTTTGAGATTATAATACAATAATGTTTATCACTAGCCTTTTCTTCCTTCCAAACCCGTATGCCCTTACCTGCTCTCCTTCAAATGCATGGCCTCTTTTATTCTCTAATTATTATTGCATACATATATGTATTTGTTTATACACATTTATTCCTAATTATAACCTGCTATTGAATGACAGAACTGTTCCTGGGAGACATAACACACGTCTACTCACCCAAGACAGGGATCTCATGACAGACCAACGTACAGATATCACCAAAGTCCAACGCTATGAACCAATAAGTTTTATTGATGTTACTTGCAGAAATATAGGTGAGGGGTCACTTACAAGTACAGAAATGACTCTACATCACCAAGGCCCACCCCAGCACGGGTGACAGTTCACACAGCTGGGAACCTAGAACACTACACAGCCTGCAATCAGCTCAACAGGGTGAAGACCATCAATTCCATGTCACTCAGTTTGTCTAAATCTCTTCCATGCTGCTCTGCTGGTGTCTGTTTCTTCCAGACCGCTGATCTGGTCTCAAAGTTTACTTTGCAGCTTGCCTTATCTGAGTCTTCTCTGCAGCTTTTATTGCTTATTATGGAAGGGAGAGGCTGAGGGAATCTGGTCAGTTTCAGGGACTTAAAAGCTGGCTTTATTGTTTACCTTCGTGCTTAAGGAGCTTCTCCACAGGGTGCCATGTTTCAGTCTCTGAGGCAACTGGTACAGAAAACGTGCTCAGTCTATATAATGTTATTTGTGTGTCTGCTTTCAGGGCTGACCATCTGACACTGGAAAAACAATTGTACTCTTCCCTATGGAAGACCATCTGTCTCTCCCATTCCCAGCTTTCCTCAGTTGCCTATAGTTCTTTATGCAGGGTTGAGGTCTTCTGGACTTTTCCCTGTCCACTTGGGCATGTCAATTGGTGTCATCCTTGTTTAGCACATTGTTTGTGCAGTCATGTTGGTGACAATTTATGGAAAAAGCTTTGGGTTCAACAGAACACAAACACCATCCTACAAGCACTACTAACTGCATTATTGGTCTCATTCATTATAATACTTTCTACTAAGTTTTTAATCTAGGCAGAGGGCCTCAAAGTATGAAAAGACAAAAGTGCGTGATAAAAACTTCATATATTTAAATTTTTAATAGTTGCCCAATTTAGAGCATAAATTATATATATATATATATAATTTATATATATATGTGTATATATATGTGTGTATATAGATATTTTTTCTAGTGATGGAGACTAAACTGAGAGCCTTGTGATTGCTAGGCAAGGATTTCTCTAGGAAACTAAATCCCTAATCCCATGAATATTGGAAATGACCACCTAAAATATTAACAGAATCTATGACTTGATCAATAGCAGATATCACACACATTTTCGTTTCACATTATACTTGATTTAAATATCCAGAAGTGTCAGGGATGTTGTTTCTTAATATAAATTGTATCAAGCCAGCTATTAGTTCTTTATAATAATGTTTTAGTAGATATTTATATATTACACATTTTAAAGCACTTTGATAGTTACTCTGTGTTTCCTTGAATTTCATTCTACTCATACAAAGGTATTGTTCTGGGAAAGATCTGTCAATAACACCAGCAAACAAAAGGGCCTTTGTCAGAGAACTGCGTTAAAATCCTGAATTCATGGTTTATCTGTAACCAGATATGTTTCCTCTGTATGATGTGAATGAAGGTTTTGGAGATAAAACTTGTCACTGAGCATTTTCACTGAATGTCAATGTCAGCCAATTCCTGTTCTCTCTACTGAGTTTTGTTCTCTATCTCTATGTATAGGATACCTAAGGGGGAAAAATGGAATATTTTTTCATTTTGTTTAGAAGAGTCTTACTAACAAGACTGATCTTTGTGTGAACTCACAGAGCAGGTTTAGAAAGTTCTAACATGCATGGAGAGCAGATCATCTATTAACTCTAACTTGTATTTAAAGGACAAAGGGAGGCCAACTAAAAAACACCCATAACATGCCTTCTCCGCCACACCCCTGCTCTGTTGGAATCTCTTAATCAATTATCCACATAGAAGTTAATAGTAATTGAGTTATTTGATTTCTAGTGTCTTTCACACAGATGCACAATAACACACTGGTGTGTGAGTTCATGAAAAAGTGCCAGTGGTTCAGAATCATCACCTCAAGAATAAGTAGATGTGGACTCTTTACCAGAGTAGAGGAAGGAATGCATATCTGTAAATGATTTTTTAAAAGTGTATTTATTTTATTTTGTGTGTGAGAATGCATTGCCTGCGTGTGTGCCGTGTGCTGTGGAAGTCAGAAGAAGAACTGGAGCTACAGATGGTTGTGAGCCACCATGTGAGTGCTGGGAATTGAACTCAGGTCCTCTGCAACAGCATCCAGTGCTCTTCATCCCTAAGCTATCTCCTATCATCTGTAAATGACTTTTAATTAATTGTGTATCAGTTTTAAGTCATTAATTTAGGACTAAGTATGTAATTATGTCTTTAAAATGTAATTCCTTTTTAAATATTAGATTCAGTAACACCTATACATGTTTAATGTGGTGTGTGTTTCCCAAATCTATGTTCCTGTCAATAGCTTAGACTTTCTTTAACAACGTTAATTTAGATGGACACAGGTTTAAAGTATAAGTGATTGGTGGTCTAACAACTCAGGATTTTGCAAAGACTCTAACAATATAGTTATGTTACATGCTGGGACCAATATTAAAATACATTAATACATGATCTTTGATGCTAAGACATGAAATATCGTTGTCATGACCATTGTCTGGCTTCTCTGGATAAATTTGCCTGGATAAAAAGAGGATCATCTTCAAGTTACATGTAAACCCAAACTGTGAAGAAAACTGGGAAATCACTTAACTTTGTGTCATGCTCCTCTATTCCTCTATTATCAGTTCTGTGTCAAATACACTGTCAGAAATTTTTATTCTCGAATTCTTATTCTATTACTTTTGTTACACAAATGATAAATTTCATTTATTGAAATTTCTCAATTATAACAATATTTGTACTTAAAGTGGCTTCTCTCAATAAAGGTTCAGTAGGTCACCACTTTGTACATGAAAACATTACTGACAACATAAAATGACAGTCAGTTTTTTTTAAATACATCTGAGTAGAAAAAGAATTCATAGATGCTTCTTAACTCCTTTTCTTAGCATGAAAAATGCCAGCTTTGGGGACATATTTAATCATTAGTTTGACAGAGTTCCTTGTACATGCTTCTCTGACCTCATTAGTTATGCAGAACTTTACAAATATTGAAAAGAAGCTATTATTAATTTATCATTATAGTCCCTGGTATAGTCATAAAAGGTAAATGTTCTATGTTCTGTGAGTCACTGTGGTATTTCACCTTAAAATAATTTTTAAGTAATGTACAAAATTTTTACACTGAAATTAATATGCCAACATGAGAGGGGACAGTTGTAGTCTAAGGCACATTCTGATTGAAGATCTCTCATCCACTTTACAAAGAGGGGTAATATCCTCAGAAACCTAATAATTTTTTTTAATCATTAAAATTAAGGAATATCAGGAAAATACTTAGAAACATAAAATCATGTTTTGAATTCCTTCATGTTATAGATGGAATCCACTCAAATCCTCTAAATGTAGCAACATATCACCAAAGGCCAGGCACAGAATATTTACTTATTACCATTGTTGGTGTCGGCCTTGTCTTGGTGTGACAAATCTTTCCTCTGATCTCAATTTCCCAGGAGTGGACATTTATAGACATTTTCTCATTGTTTTTACTGCCTTCCCCTCAACATCAATTAAAATACCTGCATGGATATATTGCACAAGCTATATTTGGGCATTTATGTAGGTAACTAATATATCTTTGACTTTAACAATATTTATACACACTGAGAGGTGGCACACACAAACACAGACAGACAACAGGGCAAGGAAGAGAGAGAAAGAGAACTAAACATTGTCTGCTATAATTTTGAAAAATGAGAAACAGAGAGTCACATATTTAAATGTATGAAGAGACAACTATTTCATCTAAATTAAGCTGAAGTTTTAAAAGGAAAAATTGGAATATTTTTCATGTTCGTCTTACACTTTTTAGCAACACAAAAATGAAAGACAGCCACTGTTTTACACTCTACTTTCAGCTTCTCTACTCCCAAAAATATAATTATAGAGTTCTTGAAATCTCACTAGCAGCCTAGCCAAGGAATGTCGTAACAAGGCTGCTTTTATTAAAGGATGAAAAGATTTTTCTTCTTTACTATTCCACTTTAGCCACATAGTACAAGATAGCTTCAGAAATAGTGTTGCAGTTAGTAATTCACGCTATTCCTTAGCCATGCTTATGAAAATCAAGGATAAAAACTCACTTTCTAAATGACTATAAGGTATGAAAGTAACTATAATTAATTGAATAATTTTACTCACATTTACTTTAGAAATCTGTAAGTGCTGATGATGAGCCTTGGGTAAACATTAGTGTGATGATAATAGACCATGGGAGTATGAGGAATATCCTATTCCCGAGCACATAAATGTTTAACTAGTAGTTTCTTATCATTCTAGTGATTGTTATGTAAATAAAAAACTACCAGAAAGAAAACTTTGAAAACAAACAAAAACCCAAGTTAAAACATAAAGCACATGATAAATAATGCTAACCACTTGGAAATTATGGATGACCTTTCATCTTGTTAGTAGAACACATATGACCTAATTTCATGTTCTATGTGGTAACATTGCAAACAGTTGCCTCCCCCATTTTTTCTGTGCCACTCTGTTAAACAAAAAGTAATGTTTATGTCATAACGGACTTTCTTAAGTGGAGAAGTATGAAAATGGCCCCTATATTTACAGGATAAAAATCCTTGAGGTACGCATTCACAACCGTCCTTGCTTAGGCTTCTCTAGATATGAAATGATGCCAGCTTTAAACATGATCCCACTAAGCTGTGTCCTGCAATGTAATTACTTTCTACCTTACTGAAGTAAGAAATGTTTTACCTGTGAACTGTGCAAAGAGGCAAAGCAGTGTGTGTGTGTGTGTGTGTGTGTGTGTGCGCGCGCACACACACACACACACACACACACACACACATTTGATATGTGAGGACTTGTGTATACTGCAGTGTGTGATGGTGAAAGGACAACTTGTTGGTCCTTGTCTTTGACTTTGCTTAAGACAGTTTTTTTATTGGTCACTTGTGCATGTGCCAGGCTGTCTAGCCCATAAGCCTCCAGGAATTCTCTCATTTCTGGCACACGTCTCACCAGAGGAGCACTGGGGTTTAGACTAAGCTTGAAATCATGGGATTTTTTTTTTTTTTTTTCGTTTTTCAAGACAGGGTTTCTCTGTGTAGCTTTGCGCCTTTCCTGGAGCTCACTTGGTAGCCCAGGCTGCCCTTGAACTCACAGAGATCTGCCTGCCTCTGCCTCCCGAGTGCTGGGATTAAAGGCGTGCGCCGCCGCCGCCGCTGCCGCCGCCGCCCGGCGGAAATCATGGGATTTTAACTCTTCCTCATGCTTGCATAGAAAGTGCTGACCTATATTCCTTTCCTAACTCCCCCACATACATACACACACACACACACACACACACACACACACACACACATATATAATTTTTATTGCATTTATTTATAATGGAAAATGCATACATTACCACATATGTAAAGGTCAGAAATCAACTTTTTGTCAATTATCTCCTTCATGTTGCAAGTTCTAGTCATCAAACTCTGGTCTTTAGGCTTGGTTGAAGGCTTCACTGCCCACAGAGTCATTTCATTATGTCCCCAATCTCAAGGTAGAATGATATGTGAACTATGTCTAACCTTAATCTACAGCCTGTGGCAGAAACAGCAGGAAGAAAGATTACAAAATGAGTTGATCTGTCTTCTCATTTATTAATATGAAATTTTAAACTGGTGGCTAAAGGTCCAGATTATCATTTCTATAGATTCTGCACTCTGCTTAAATATCCCTAAAATGTCATATCACAATGCTTATCATGACCAAATAATAACATACACTTTTGAGGGGAGCAGGTAAGTGGCCTAGTATGTTTATCTAGAGGGATTCAGTATGACTAGATAGTACTTCTCCTAATAGTGGTTATGAAAAAAGACAGATATAAAAGTCTGGGACTGAGGTGAAAATGTACTCATAGTGTAATGGAGAACGATGCGAAGGGAGATGCCACCCGTTATTTGAGCCTTGATCGAATGATCCAGTTATGTATTTGAGTATCTCTTAGTGCCAGTCACTATGGGTGACCCAGGGAGTATACCAGTCCGTCTAGCAGGGAAGAACCAAATACAAAAAATGTCATAAAACAAGCATAATGTTACATGGAAGTCAGACACCCATTTATAAGTTGATATCAAAAAATACATTGCAAAGAACATGCAAGTGCTTTTTTAACATTACAATGTGGACTTAAGAGGGTTTTTTTTTTTGTATACCAGGATTGACACAAGTAATTGAGATTAGAGGAAGAAGGTGACAAGTAAAAATGATAGATACTGATTAAAAACCATTTCAGATACTGTCTTCTGAGTAAAATTTATTCTAAAGTATGTAATATGGCATTACTACAAGGTAAATAGTAAGCATCTAATAAGTTGACCATCACCTTCTGAATATTTATCATTTATTAAAAAGTGTGGATTCAGGAGTCTGAATAGTGAGGTTTTCACATAATTTCCTCAGCATACAGGAATTTAATATTGATTAAAGCGAGCCATGTAGGAAACAGACAGCAGCTGCACAGACCATGAGGTCTTGAGCTATAATGAAGTTATCCACAGCAGTAAATGATTACTGTAATTAATAACACTGATGTATGTCTTGATTTCAAAATATTATTTTGTTCTTTTTAAAAAACATTGTACGTGTGGAACTTCTGAATCACTTCATATTGAGTTAGTCACGTTGGCGAATCTGTAAATAGAGAATGAGAAAAGATTGATGCTAGTAAGGTTGGATCCAGATGTTTAAGGGTGGCTTAGTGCAATACACAAGGTGTAATGGCTGCATTACTGTGTTTGCGAAATAAACTTGACTGATACAAATTGTAGATGCTAGTGCATATATTATAGATTATAATATAATATAACTAAAGCAGATTAAAACAGTTTATTGTTGATATTTTTGTGGCTACCTCTCCAATTTCTCTTGTGTCTTGTACATGTTGATTACAATACTGATAATCAGGGGCAATCTTTCTACTAAAATTACAGACTTTTGGAAAATATGGTTGTTTAATATTATCATAATTTTTGTACACTCTTGTTATTTATAACATAATATTTAACACAATTAGCTCTTTATATCTTTCCAATAGTACAATGAAACCTTGAGAGAATAAACTGAACACCATTTCTTTGTGACAAAAGACCAAATGTAAAGAAAATTTCCTGAAAACACATATGTAAGTGATATTATATAGACTGAGCAGGTTTTATGTGATTGTATGTAAATGCATATGCACATGCAAGTGACATTGTACAGTTTCAGCGGTTATATATGTGAATACACATACATATACACACATATATATGTACATACATGCACACATACAAGTGGAATTATGCAAACTGAACAGGAAAAAATACATATACATACATACATATATATATATATACACACACAGACATGTATGCGTACAAGTGACATCATAAAGACTGAGCAGGTTTTGTTTAGGAATATATGCATACACACACACAAACACACACACACACACACTATATATATATATATATATATACACATAAAAGTGACATATAAAGAGGAGTGGGTTGTATATCAATGCACACACATGAATACATACAAGTGATATTCTATAGACTGAATAGGTTGTATTTAGGAATGTATGTGTATACACACACTACACACACATCTATATACATACAAGTAACATTGCACAGACTGACTGGGTTTTATTTAAGAATGTATATGTGTATACATACACATATACAGACAACAACAATTAATTAAAGAAGAGGCCATGTTTTGAAAGAGGGTAAGGAGGACTTATTGGAGGGAGTTGGAGGGAGGAAAGAGAAGGGTTAGTAATGTAATTATATTACAATCTCAAAAAATGAAGTAATAAAAAGAAAATGTTCTTTTAGTGTCAGATGGTTAAAAGTCCTTTGTCTTCTAATTCTACTGATGGATAATTATCTGAAAAGAAATCTCTGCCTTCTGGTCAAGGTCACGTTTAGACCCAATTTATGACTTTTTTTTTTTAGTATATCCTGTCTGTGGCCTTGGAAATCAGATAAAGTGAATGAAAGCGATTTTCTCACGTTGGTCGCTAATGTGTGTGCCATGCTGAAGCAGAAAGGGTGCCACAGAGGACGGAAGCAGGGAGTTCAGTTCAGCAGGAAGTGCAGGTTACTATCCTCTCTGGTAGGCAGTGGAATAAATGATCTATCACTGATTACTTCAGCAAAGTCGCCAACAGCTAAAACAGCATCTTCCTTCGTTCAAAAAGGAGCACTGTTCAGATACTAAATTGGCTGGAAAATATCCATCATATATGTGCTTTTTTAAGTTGTAATCTGATTTGTCACAGTGCTAATGTGGGGCTCTTCTCTAAGAGACCCCTATTTTCCCCCACTGTAGAGAAAAGTGCCTGCCAGACACAGACCTATTTTCAAAGGAGGTTATTTAATTAGTTATTTTTATTTCCAGCGAGGCTGGCAATATACTGTGGGGAATCATTTCATTTTCATTCATTACAGAAGGCATGGTTTATATTTCCCCCAGGCAAAGAGCTTTATCTGACAAGTTGAATGCTTTAGTGACAAAAATATCTGATGATGGATATGGCATTAAGGGGATGCCAAGTGACACAGTGCTTTGAATCACTTTCCATAACTGTGTGATTGATTAATGGTTGTTCATATGTGTGTATTTATAATTTTTATTAGAGAACATTTTGCATGGGAGTAGGAGTAGGTTCTATTCTCCATCTTTATTTCTCTGGGAAGAGATGGATGGATGTAAACCTGTCTGAACCTGTGGCATATGTGTAAACCATGGTTCTGTAGGTATTTACAGTAAAGTCAATTTCACCCATCCATGAATTTTTATAGCAGTTCTCTTTAACTGCAGTAAAACAACAACACAAACACTACAATTCACTGAAGGCATGCTGGCTGCAATAGGCTTCCTGAGTTCTTGTTCAGTATTGTTCCTGACTTGTTGAACAAGTGTGTAAGTGAGAGGCATCCTCTCTGATACATAGATGATTAATCCGTTAGTGCACATGCTTTGAGGTGTATTAATATCATATAAATTTTTTAAAAATAAACACGCCAGACTCCTATACCAAGCCATTCTGACTTAATTAGAACAAGATGTGTCCTGGCACTGGGACTTCTAAGGAGCTTTCCAAATTAACCTAATGTGCAGCAAAACTGAAAACTGGAACTTTCAAAGGTTAAGTAAATTCCCCAAGTTTGCATCATTGGTAAGTGGTGCTGTAGGAATTCAAACCCTGAACTCTCTGACTCCTGAAGACAAAGTGGTCAGTGAAGGAGGACATACTTTATGCAAGAGCTCTGCTTAGAGTGCACACTCTTGGAACTGAATTCCCCTTCATGCTTTCAGCCAGAATCGCAGTGAAGGGCAGTTAGCAGCAGACAATTTGCCAAAACTCAACGAGGCGCTTTACATACTTTTAAATTTTCATTTATTAATATATACTTCATTGCTACTTTGGTGTTCTTTTCCTAAAATACTTACATATTACTGTGAAAACTCTAAAATCAAAATGAGGGTTTCCGTTTTATTTTTGTTGCAGTTTTGGTTTAACGGAAATAATCAATTTTATTTTCTTTTTCTTTCTTTTTTTTTCCCATCTTTTGAGACAAGGTCACACTATGTAACCCTGACTGTCCTGGAACTTACTCTGTAGACAGGCTGGACTTGAACTCACAGAGATCCATCTGCCTCTGCCTCCCTACTGCTGGGATTAGAGATGTGTGCCGCTCCACCCAGCTGAAATGATAAATTTTCAAAGTACTATGTTTTCAAGGATATTTTAGGGCAACCCTGTCAGCACATTTTATATTTCAGGGAGTTCATCTTTCCTGTAGCTACAGAGGAGTTCTGGAATTGAAGAAACTACTGAGCTAATGATATATTTTCTTCCTAAAATACCACATGTGCCCCTGCTTTTCTTTTTCTCTGTATACTTTATGCTGTTTACCTTTTTATATTAAAAATAGTGACTATGTCTTATGATGACTGAGCTAGATGACTGTTTACCGTTTTTTATACATTTTACTTTAAAAAAAAAAAAAGACTTTCTAAGAAAAGCAAGTCCTTTTCCCCTTTGTTCAGGATTTTCCGGAAGTGCAAAAGATGCTTGTTTCATTTTGGGTTAATTATGTTTGCATCTTGATGCCCCTACCAGATTTCTGGTTTGTGATATTATTAAGCATATAAGTGTGCCTAGCTGACATTTGCAAGAGGCAAGCTTCTATCTAGATGAGATGTTTTTCATTGTCATTCCACAGTGAAACAGGCATAGATTTTTTTCTTTAAGGCATTTAAAGCAAGATATGGCTCATGTCCATAATTCCAGAGGCTCAGGTCACAGGATCTGGAGTTGAATGCTGGTCTAGGAAAAAATAGAAAATATTTCTCAAAAGCAAATCAAACAAAATTACAAACAGAACAAAAGAAAGCATGTGTTTTATTATGATCGTTTAATTTCTTTAAAAATTGATGATATATTTGCCTGGCGGTGGTGGTACACACCTTTAATCCCAGCACTCAAGAGGCAGGCAGATCTCTCTGAGTTCAAGGCCAGCCTGGTCTACAGAGCAAGTTCCAGGACAGCTAGAGCTGTTACACAGAGAAACCTTGTCTCACCCGCTCCCCCCCCAAAAAAATAAATAAATAAAAGAAATTGATTATATAAGTGTAATAAACCTTTATATGCAAATAAAAGCATATGTATCTGTTTATTCATTAGATTGAACTATATCGCAATAATGTATCATGCTGCAATGTACAGAAAATAACTATTTTATTCCACATGGACATTTTGTTGACTGTATCTAAGGCTCACCTTCATTTGAACAGCTGAAGATTTAAATTTGTGTTGAAGACCTGAAGTGTGTGCCTGGCCACTGGCACACAGGTGCCCCTGGCAGAAGCTGTAGCGATTTCTCCTTCCAATAAACAGTGTTCAAAAAGTGTTTAACCTGGGCACCACATAACATCAGGATCTTCTTGATTATTACAAATAATAAACCTGGGAAGAAGCAGAAGTCAGAATTTCTGTTTCACCAGCCTCTTCTCTGTTCAGCACCCTGTAAAACAGCTCTGGCGTGAGTCTCTGCTGAGTGAGAGATAATGTACGAGGAGCTAGCCTCACCTTTAAAAATTCATAATAAAAATACTCTATTAAATTCCCCTAGAATGTTCTTCTCATAAAACTAGTAAAGCGTTCTCTGTTTTAGTAGCTTTACATTTATTATGCTCAAAATTCCTCATTGAATTATCCCCTTCAGGACCACAGAAGCCATTGTAAATTCAATAGGCAAAGCCTACTGGTACTGTCTTCTGTGTGGGGTGTTCAACTTGTAAATGGATAGTGTGAAAATTCATCTTCTGTCTCAGCTGCATGGTGGAAAATCTAGATATACATGCATGTGTGTATGCCTGTGTGTATATATGTGTGTATCCATGTGTGTATGTATGAATGAGTGTGTATATGTATATATCTATGCATACATGCATGTATGCATGTATGTATGTATGTATGTATGCATGTATGTATCCATGCATGTATGTATGTAGCTGTGTATATATGCATGGATGTATGTGTGTATATATGTATGTATGTATATTTATGCTTAAAAATGACAGAGAAAAATAGCACAGTTGAGACTCTAAATTACAGAGCCTGAATTTGAAAGAAGCTTGTGGTTTACAACCTCCATTTGCCCCCCTTTCAGAGGCCTTGTGTGGAATCTCCAGTAGAGAAAACTAAATGGGCTCAGTCCTTTTAACTTACCTGAACCAGCCCTAATAATTCTCTGAACTGTGTAGGTAATAGTCAGTTTTCTTCCAAATTAATCAAGCATTCCTTTACATTTTAGGATAGAATACAGGAAATAGATATCTCTAGAATCCAAATGACCCGATCATTATCTTCACATTTTCAGACCATTGTGTTTTATTTAGAATTCATCCCATGATTTCCACAGTCCCATCTGAAAGCTTATTGTGCGCACAGTGCTATCTGCAACAGCTTGCTTGACCTTTTGTATTTCATTTGACCTCCAGAATATCCAGACATCACATGTGACCTGAGATAATATCTAGTGTGAAGAAAGGTATAAAAATACTGTACCGGATAGGTAGAGCTGGTAATGAGATTGGAGACTATGACTTATCTCAGAAATAAAAATCATTGTATGGTGTGCAAATAATACCACTTTGTAACCAAGCTTCAGAGAAAATACTTTGTAACACTTGTCCTAATGTGCATCTGAAAAAATCATTTAAAAAACATAAATAAATTAAAAGTGTGGAAATGGGTCTTTACCATAGGTTGAACATTTTCATTCAGTGTTTATGCTGTTCAACATCTAGGTCCCCCTTCGGCATTTTATTTGGGACCTATATCCATTGTTGACACTATACTCTGCAGATGTGTTTTGGAAGTAAGTGATAATAAGTCTTTGGGTTTTTTCCTGCAGGATTTTGAATGACTCTTGTTTGACCATGCCATGCTATGACCTTCATAACTGGAGAAAGACACACAATGCACTCTGTGTGGTATCCTGAGTACAAGTTACTGAAACCTTGCCTAGCTGCAAGCTTGCTTTTAGCCCCTGGAAAACCTATATAGCACTTCCTTTTTTTTGTTTGTTTGTTTTGTTTTTTGTTTTTTGTTTTAAATGCATCATAAGCACTAAAGCACACTCTTTATTGTCTTCCTGCAGCACACTTTACTGGGGTGGGATGATTATCTTTAGATTGTGATAAGTTTTCTTTAAATTATCACAATAAAAATGTTGTCCTTTGAATACTAGGTTACAAGGACTTTTCTACTTAAGTAACACCCAGCAGGCCTCATAAATACACATGTAATTTAGCTTTGGGGGATATTAAAGGATAATTTCCTGCTATAATTTGATTTATTCATCAGTTTAACTTTTTCTTGAGTTAGACCAATTAATCAAAGTTAATAATATATCATAATTGACTGGAGATAAGGGCAGATGAGAAAAGAATATCCTCACTTTACAGGGAAAGTAACTATATAGCTAATAATTGAATCCATAATATTATGCAGCTTTCATTTAAAGTTGACATTTCCTCTACCTCCAAGAGTTGATTTTTATAAGTTCTCATGCCCCAAAATACAAGAAAAATAGTATTTTAAAGTTTTGGCCACCACTCAATACTTAAAAGTGACAATATCTGTATTCAGAAGACTATTCCATTTCAAAAAAAAGAGGTAGTTATAATTCCAAATGCTATGGTTGTTTTACTTTAGCTCTCAAAACTGATAGCTGGAAATTTGTAAGACATTGTGCTAAGTGTTTTGGAAGCATACATCATAGAGAGGCATGGCTTCTACCTTTGAGAAGTTAGATAGATAGATAGATAGATAGATAGATAGATAGATAGATAGATAG
>CABHPR010147196.1:30215-43839 GCA_902168415.1 Peromyscus melanophrys
TAGATAGATAGATAGATAGATAGATAGATAGATAGATAGATAGATAGATAGATAGATGATAGATTTGATCTGGGAGATTTAATCAGGACACTTAATCAGGACATTTCCTGAATGTGTGGAAATTGTAAAGCACAATTCATAATGGAATTAAAGGAATAGCTCCTAATGCCCCCATATCATAGAACCACAGCATTCATGATAATGAAAACATAGCATATATCTGAACTAGGCAATCCATCTGACACAAAGAAATTTCAATTTTATGTGCAATTCAAATTAGCAGACTTTTTAAAGAAGTATTGGTGGTTGAAATTATGAGTTGCCTAAGTGTGTCCTCTGTGGTTTATACACTGGTGCAGAGAAGTTCTTGTGTGTGGAGGGAAGCAAACGTTGCATGATGGACGTTTCACTTTAGTTTCGTTTAAGGTGACTACTCTGGACGTTTTAAATAGGAGACAAACAGGAATGCTCCACAGGAATTGAAGAATGCTGGCTACAGAAAAGGCTGCTTTTGTCTCTCCACCTTCCCATGCCCATTCCATCTCCTGAGAGATCCTTTTCATCTCCTGTGCATCCTGCGGCCGAACAGTGTTCATGCTATTTCCCTGAGGTCCGTCTTCTGCTAAATTCCTGTCTTCCCACCATCTCTTGCTCTTTTTTGCTGACACTCCTTCCTAAAACTTGGAATATGATAACCTTGAGAAAAATCAGATGAAAGGCTTGGGGATTAGATGTCGAGTGTCATCAGAAAATACACTCTTTGAGCTTTCTTTAGCCCTCTGGCCACAGTGAAGAGAAACAGTCTTGCTGCCTTCTTACTGATTTTAAGGCCGGGTCTCAAGACAAGAAAAGTAAAACAAATACTAGGGATAAATAAAAGCTGGGGTACAAGTGGCACAGCGGGAAGCTGCCATTGGAATCAGCATTAATTTCTACAGACCTGGAGGTCAGCAATAATCCCTTTGCCAGTCCTCCTGCTCAGCACAATTACCATGCTATGCTAAGCACAGCAGAGGACTCACTGGCATGAGAAGATGAGATGCTCGGAGGGAGAGGGGACTGGAGATGCTTAAAAGAGATTTGTTTCTTACACGGCTTTAATTTGAAATCCTTTCATTCTAAAGATGTCTGAATATTGAGATAGAGCAAATGAAAGCGGTACATCCCTGTTCCAATTCAGCCGTGCATCCCACTTATTTGAAAGGCTTAATCAGCAACACTGAGAAGCAAGATGTGAGACATCTTGAGCGAGGCTTGCTTGTCAGCTGCAAGATCAATAAAATGTAGATGCAATTCTTTGCCACACTCCAGAGAACGAGTTTGCAGAGTGAGAAGGACTTCACTCTGAAGCTATTCTCCTCACATTTAGACAGCGCTCTGGAGAGGGCACTTGAGGCTTGGCCCCAGCTGGCCCAGCTGTTTCTGTTTCAACCTGCCAGGTGACATCATTCTGTTGCTCAATGTTAATTTGGACATAGGCCTGGGGCAGAGGGAGGGAATCAGGAGACATTTCCAGTCCATTCAGACAACCAGGAGTGTACTTCTTTTAAGTGACTATGTAAATGATGCCCAAAAGCATGTAGTCTTCACTGTTGAATGGACTCATTAATTTAAGCACATTGTCTTATCCAACAAAGGCAAGCACAGGACAAGGATGTATAAACAGAACCTCACAGCCAGCAAATACAGACTACTGTTTATACTACTATAATCTACATTTAGCTGCAGAGTTCAGCACTTATCACACCTCCACTGCATCTACTATAGAGGTACCGATGGGGTATTCCAGAAACCCTTGGTAATGGTAGCCTACTGAAAAAGAGATGCTCCCATTATCCATCTCATTAAATCTCTTCTTCCTCAGTGAAGATACAAAGAATTTTTCGAGAAGGCCTTTGAACTCTTTAGAAAATATAAATGAAAATGACATAATTTTAACTGAATTACATAAATAAAACTTTACAGTGACTCCTAGAATTTGTACTAGGTACTTAACTGTAGACTTTGCTTTTAGAAGTCAGTATCTTCTCTTTCCAAAGTATGCTAAAATTGAAGTTTATTGTTAGATGCAATGAGATACAATCCCTGCTTACAAAGCCTCACTCCCACCAGTTATTGCAATGGACATGCAGACACAAGAAAGATGGACGGTTTATAAGGATCAGGGACATGCTTGCGTGTCAAAGCAGGTTTTCCCATTCAATACCGTCCCTGCAGCCTGGGTAATGGGAGAGTAGGCAGTTGGGGTCAATGGAGTTTGTAGGTGAAACAAAGCAGGTTCTTCAGTGTTCAATCCAGCAGCAATAATGGGTTTTGATAAATTTCTCTAGAGGAATTAAGTTTAATGATTTTAGATGTTAAACACTACATGTGTTCCTATCAATTAAAGACAGCACTACCTCTGCTATGTGTGACCTTTGAGAGTCAGACATCTTGTTTCCCTCCTCCACCATATTGCAAATCATTACTAGTTCTACCAAATGTTACTTTTGAAGATTTCTTAACTCTTCCTCTTTGCTAACCTTCTTTTAGACATCCATTCTTTTTTTTTTCACTGAGATGAGTAATATTTCTACTTGGTTATAATTCTGTCCTCTATAATAAATGTATCCTTAACGGTATAGTGAAATGACCTACATTAAATGAGAATGTAGCCACAATTAGAATATTTCAAAACCCTACCACAGATACAAGCAAGCTCTTCATCAGAATCCTGTACTGTATCTCTATTTCATCCCACCAGGTCATAACCGCCCCCTGCAAATCTGTGCTGGTCTAGTAACACTAAACTCCTACATTCCTCCTCATGTCCACCTACCTTCATTCCTTCACTTCTGTGTTAGCTCATACTGTTTTCCAGAATTCCTTCATTAAACCCCATACTGGGGTATGATTCCCTCCCCCAACAATTCTGTGCACTCAATACAACTCCATTATACATAACATACAATGTTACCTTTTATCTGCTCTCTGGGACCAAATCCACCCTGAGAACAACAGGACTGTAAAGACATTATAGTGGCTGGCACTTCCTTCTCTTTCATTGCATTTAGAGTTACCTTTCAGAAAGTCCACCTCTGATCATGTAACTCACTCCCAATGGGATTTATAACTCTCATTTTTTTTTCTTCATAGCACTTGCCATGTTATGGTCTTTTCTAGTGATTTATTTTTTGTATTTCATGTCTGCACAAAGACATTAATTCTCTGAGGACAAAGATATTTTGTGGTTTGTTCATTCCCTTATATGGACCCTACCAAGAAAAGTGCCTAGCATGTAGCAGACTTTAAATGGATGTGTCTGTTTAAAAGTTAATCGAATTAATGGAGGGTAGATGGATTTTAGACAGATAAGCACATAGGCAGAGTTCAGTTAATTAGTCAAACTTGAATTGGTCTATGATAAATTTTCCAGGTTTCTCTAGAGGAACAGAACTGATGGAATGAATGAATGATTATAGACAGATAGATAGATAGATAGATAGATAGATAGATGGATAGATAGATAGATAGATAGATGTGTGTGTGTGTGTGTGTGTGTGTGTGTGTGTGTGTGTGTGTGTGTGCAATCTTTTAAGTCAGCTCATTTGAAATAGTAACTATTGTCTCATACTTCAGAAGCTGAGACTACAGCTCAATTTATGAGGCTGGGTGCCCTAGCCATCCCAATCTCGTGTTGAAAACATGGTGGTTCCTGGAGAACTGTCGGCTCTGTGTTGTCAATAGAAACCTGGAATTCTTGATATACATAATAGAGAAGGAATCTATATCAGCATAAGCTGCACCAAGGTAAATAAACTTGGCAGCAAGAGGAGAGACCAAGTGAGCAAAAGAGGAATAACCCTCTTTCCATCTCCCTCTGTTATCTGGGCTGCCACCAGAGGTGCTAACTATATTTGGAGGGGATCTTCGTGCGTCACTAAGCAATCAGAAGAGTTCCTCGAGTGAGGATCTCTACTCAGATGATGACAATTTGTGGGAAGTTGATATTTAAACCAGCCATCGTAGCTATTCCTATGAAACAGGCAGTGCCCAGGCCACAGACAGTCTCCTGCTAACAGGTTTGAGCCTTAGGGAATGTCGCGGCTCACAGTCCTCTCAGGTGGTCACCCTCTCCTTCTGTACCTTCATTCACTTCAGTACCTCTCGGCCACTCTCCTTCACTTACTATTTCAATTCATCTCAGTTTGTGAGTGCCTTCATATTCAGAAGGCCCTAGATATAGTCTTCATATTCCCTTGTATACTCTTCTCAGTGAAAGAGATTTCCCCAAGTAAAGCACCAGCAGAAGAAATACATTCAATCTTTGAAGAGACATTCTACATTCCACATCCATTTTTATAGGATTAACTCCCATTTCCATGTCCTCAGTAATGAAATAGTGTGATACCTTTTTTTGTTCTTTAAAGTATTACATGAAAAATCATGAGCGAATACTCAGGGGAATGTGATTTTCAAACACATAGTCCTCATTCTGTGAGAGATTTATCAGCTATTATTGCATATTCTTTCTCCCATTTACTAATAGTGATGGCAATGCATCCCTATAATATATTTATTTTAAGCATCTTACTATGAGTTGCTTAAGGTCACTTCATCTTAGGTCTATGGACATTTGCATTTTGAATTGTAACACCTGCCTTTATTATTAAACTGTCAGACTTAATAGGACCGTGGGGAAGAATATAGCACAGGCTAAAGAAAATTAGATTCCGAACCTTTTATGATGATGACATCCATTTGTTTGTGTTCCCCATGATCAGTGAAGGAAGCTGCTATTGTGACAATGTGTCCAGGTGGGATAAACATGAGATGTGAATTTACTCATCAGTTTTCCATTTACCCAACAGTACTTTGATAGCTGCATGCAGCACCTATTTATTGAGTGATGCAGTGTTTAAGGCATTGTGCATCTAAAGTTACAGCAGTGAAATACATCTAGTACTGCTTTAAAAAGATGATAACAGGCCTGAATCTAAGTCACTTCAACTGGGCTTCAGCTAAAGGAAATTTCAAGTGACCTTATATAGCCATGCTCTTTATTTACAAACAAAAAAATTCACACTTTACTTTTAGTAACCACAAGTCTATATCACTCAGCTATCAAAAATACAGTCTAAATCACTGTGAACTCTGCCGGCTTCACCTGGAGACCTCTTGCTTCCATATACTGGGTGTCCCAAAAGCCTTTTATCTGCAGCTGCCTACTGCAGACCATTTCCAGCGTGAAAAAGGAGTATTTTTAATGTTCTGTTTGATTGTATGAGACAGGATTCCATGCAGCCCAGGATGACCTGGAATTCACTTTGCAGCTTGACAAAAACCTTGAATGTTTGGTCCTCTCTCCCTCCCTGTGCTTGGTTCACATGAATGTATCACCACATGATGTTTATGTGGTATGAGAATGAGACCGCCAGCTATCTTCATGGTATACCAGCACAACCATTCTATAGTCTATTTTCTCAGTCCCAGAGTAGTTGCTTGCTACTCTTTCACTCTCTTGTTTGATGCAAGCAAGGTGATGCTGAGAATTATATGCACATGAAATTTCACCAGTAAATTTCAGGATGGCCCTAGTTTCCATGATATTGTTTCCAATCATGGTAGAAAGAAACTACTAAAGGCAGTTAAATAGAAATTTGCCTTCAATAATGCAATTATTGAGCATTCAAAATATGGAGAAGTAATTCCACCACATATTCAGTTCCTGGTAAAGACTGCATTGATTAATGGTGATAAGTTATCACAGAATTCATGAATCTTCAGAACCGTTGTTTAATGAAGTATAAATTCTACAATGAGTAGAATTTCTTTGAGGTACCTTGGCACACATGTAAATAAAATCTCACAGCTTGTGTGCTAAAACCCATGGGATCTACCCTTAACTTGAGCTAGTTTAACCCCTTCATACAGTAGACTGCAAAATGAGCCAAAAAAAAATATCAACAAAGTGAAAATCATTCATTTGTATTCAGCTTATGATAATGCAAAAGTTCAAAGCCAATATTTGCTTGTGTGTTCCTTAATAAAGATAAATGGGTAATTTAAGGGTAACAACTACAAGGATCTACTGAACAGTATAGTTGAAAATCTAGTTTCTCTTTTCAACATGCTAAAAATAACATCCTGTATAATATAAAGTATTTAGATGTGCATCCCTAAATGTCACTCAGTTCTTGCTAAAGCTGCCATGCAGTTGAATTGATCAAACTAGGCTCTGCAGGACTATTAATCTATTTAGTGATCTAAAATAAGTAGTCTGCAGTCAACAACCTCTCTGCTTCCAGCATCTTTGTATCCAAACATTACACAAAGAGCAGACAGGAGTCCTTGAAACTCTTCTAATGGTGATATTCTCTTTTCAATTCCTTTTTTATTTTTTTTAGATATAATTACATCATTTTCCATTTCCCTTTCTTCCATCTAAACTCTCCCATATATCCCTTCGTGTTCTCTTCCCAATGAATAGCCTCTTATTCATCAATTAATGTTACATACACAAATATATGTACATTTGTACATCCCTGAAAACATAGGTACAATCTACACCCTATGGGTACTCAACCTTACACAAAGAACTACAGCCAACTAATGGTGACATTTGTCAAAAGCCAGGCTTCTGCAATTTTTATAGTCTAACCAAGAGTAATCATGAAAGTTTCATAGCCTTTTATGAAGTCTGTAAAACACTAGAGGCTTAAAATGTGAAAGAAAACAAAAGTTGTAGATGTAACCGACCGTCTTATTAAATAAGAAACACAGAGCCGATTCAGAGAAGAAAGCCAAGAGGTCAGAGCGATAGCTAAGAGCTGAGATTAAAAACCTTACCCTTCCTGCTACTGCTGTCCTACCTCTCTGCCAGAGACCTCTCTGAAAGAGAGCTACTTCCTGTCTGTTTGTCTTTATATAGACTTCCTGTTCTGCCTTCTCATTGGTTATAAACTCAACTACGTGACTGCCTCGTCACTGCTTGTTTGTACAGACCTCCAGGTCTTCTATGGTTGGTATTGAGATTAAAGGCGTGTGTCTCCCATGCTGGCTGTATCCTTGAACACACAGAGATCTACCTAGTTCTGCCTACCAAGTGCTGGGATTAAAGGTGCGCACCACCACCGCCCAGCTTTTGCTATGGCTTTGCTAATAGCTCTGACCACGGGGCAACTTTATTTATTAACATACAAATCACATTTCAGTACAAATAAAATACCACTATAAAAAGTCCTAAGAGTCAGTCAGCATTTGAGCTTCTCATGTTAAGTTTTTAAGAATATGAGAATTAGTTTATCATGCAGTTCCTAAATTTTAAATGTGAATGACTTCATAATGAGATGTAAAGTTCCTTCAGAAAGTGATAAACAGGTCAAATGCATGTTAAAAAGAAGAACATTAGATAGATATAACAATCCAAAATAATATTTTAATTGTTAATTGCAAAGAAGCCATTTAACTATGTTAACCTCACTGTTCCTAAAATAATCTGATGAAATAATCACTTATCCATATTTCCATCTTTAAAGTTTTAAAGCCATTCAAGAAGTGTTGGCAATTTTCAAAGAGCAGTTTAATCAATTAAGCATGTATTAGAAAAAAGAAACACGTTTATGTCAATGAAAACAGTAACCAATAAGAAACAAAATGATTAAATTCAATTAATATAATTAATAAAGTAATTAAATTAATTAAAACATAAATTAATCTTGGTAGTAATCACCAATCAAGATGATATATATGTATTGACACTTAATAAGGCCAATGTTCCCTATTCACAGGTTCAAGAATTCACATCGCATATTGTAATAGATATCATAATTTGAATTATTATTGATTACCTAAATATGCATCATAAAAATTCAACATGTGGAATGTTAATGAAATTTTAAAGTCAGGTACTAGACTTGGCTATATTACTTTACTGGTATTGAACCTTTAAAACTAAATTTAAAATTAATGATGTTTTATGAACTGCATAATGTATATTTGTAACATAATTCTATGTAACTTTACTTGCACTGCCAGTTTCAAGAATTAAATACAGTTGATATATAACAACATCTGATCTTAATCTATGCTTTAATCTTAGCAATGGAAACTTTTTACTAAGAATGCTTTCAGGTTCCAGGTTACACATTTATAGAAAATTCATAGGTACTTACATTTTAAGCACACAAACTAAATATGCAGAATTGTAAATTTTCAATTAAAATATTTGAGATAACATTTTAAGTTCATCACATACTATAATTATGAAAAATGTCATACTTGCTGGTTCATAGTTATGTGTTCTTTCAATAAAAATAATTGAGCTATACAGTTTCTGTAATACAGATGTCACAGATAACTATTGTTATAAATTTCAACAAAATATATACTGAGATTTTTATAAAAGCATAACCGATTTAATAAAAAATTCAAGTTTAAAAGTTTATAGGGTGAAAAACATTAGCATTACAATAATTTTGATTCAAAATTCATATGTTTCTTGTCAAGAAATACATTATCAAAAAATTTTCTTAAGGACTAAAGACTCCTGAGTACGGTAATCTTTGTGAATATGAAATGTGAAATAGGATTTAATTCTGTCTCATGGACAGAATATAGGCCTTTTAAAAGAAGTGGCTTTGGGTAATATAGCTCTCAATGTAAGACAATATATCTGCACAAAGCTAAATCGTGATATAGAAGCCTAGGTGTTGAGAAGCCACTTTCAAACACAGGGAGCAGAGAGTGTCATAGTGACCAGTCAGTATTTGCTAATGTAGTAATCAGTAATAGATCTGCCAGCTGGGCAGGGCTGAAATGGTGTCGGGTACAATTTAATCCCATTAAATGCTATTGCCATAAAGTCTGTCATTCTTTCCATTTTGATACACATATATATTTTTCATGACTTCTTTCCAGAATGCTCCGGGCCACTGGGAATCGAAGGCGGGATCATATCCAATCAGCAGATCACAGCTTCGTCTACCCACCGAGCTCTCTTTGGACTCCAGAAGTGGTATCCATACTATGCTCGGCTGAATAAGAAGGGACTTATAAACGCCTGGACAGCTGCTGAGAATGACAGGTGGCCGTGGATTCAGGTAACAGAGGGATGGGACAGAGCTGTTCCCCAAATGATCAGAATCATTTATGGGAGTAGACTAGAAAGAATTTGGTGTGATTCTTTCTCATATTCAAAGTCTAGTTTAGTCTATGATGACCCTGGCTGCAAAATCTAAAAATGTGGGGAAACACGCACATTTCTCTGAAAATGTGAAAACAGCATTAAGATGGAGGCATTCTCAGTCATAAATACACTGTTTTAAGTTATAGTGAAAGAAAGAGATCTTATCATCATTTGCACATGTTTATTTATACAGTGTTAACATTTAGCAGCAGATTATGAAACAAAACAGTAACAATTTCATCTACATATTCTTTGTGAGAAATAATTTCCCAGAAGCAAATACAAAATGTACAACGGGTCATGATAATATCCAACTGTGTGCAGCACCCTCTTTTTATAAATAGAGAATTTTTTAAGTGTTCTGAGGGGCTTTAATACATATCAATTCTGTAAAAGATTGGAAAGGATTTGGAAAGCTTCATAGTCTAAAGAGTGAAACAATATGATTACATGGTAATCTTCAAATTATAGAAATATTCAAAGTAGGTGTATAATTATTTTATAAGTAGATAATAATATTATAGAATTAATTAGAAAACATTTTATAATTCTTCAAGAGTATCTGTAATTTTTCTATTTATTTATTATTTATTTATTTACTTATTTATTTATTTTGCATCCGGACTATAGTTTCCCCTCCCTCCTCTCTTCCAAGTCCCCACCCACACATCCACTCCACCTCTGTTTATATTCAGAAAGGAGCAGGCCTCCCCTGAACAACAACAAAACATGGCATATTGAGTTGCAGTATGACTAAGCACCTCCCCTCCCATATGTTAAGGTCAGACAAGGCAACTAACTCAGTATGAGGAATAGGAATACAAAAGCCAGCCAAAGAGTCAGAGACAGTCCATGCTTCCACTGTTAGGAGCCACACAATAGGAATAAGCTACACAACTATAAAATATACAGAATGCCTAGGTTGGTCCATGGAGGTTCTCTGGTTATTGTTTCAGTTTCTGTGAGCCTCAATGAGCCCAAGTTAGTCAATTCTATGGGTTTTAGTTTCTTTCTTTCTGTCTTTTTTTTGTTTTTTGTTTTTTTGTTTTGTTTTGTTTTGTTTTGTTTTGATACAGGGTTTTTCTCTGTGTAGCTTTGGAGCCTATCCTGGACCTCACTCTGTAGAAGAGCTGTCCTCAAACTCACAGAGATCCACTTGCCTCTTCCTCCTGAGTGCTGGGATTAAAGGCATGTGCCACCACTGCCAGGCTCTGTGGGTTTTCTTGTGGTATCTTTGACCCCTCTGGCTCCTATAATCCTTCCTTCCTTTCTTCAAGCAGGATTCCCTGAGATTTGTGGTGGCTTTTATTCTCATCCACCAGCTAATTATAAAACAGGAGACTACAACAATGTATTGGCATATTAAGAACTTTGCCAGAGAAGAAATATCATAGTAAAGCTGACATCTCATATTCTATACATTTAAGCTTCCTGAGCACTCAAGTAAAAGCATAAAATAGATGTATTTGAGAGACTGAAAAGATGATCAAAACTGACTTCTGTGAAATATTATACCTCTGTTCTTGTGATACCTTAATATAACCACAGTTTACCAAATCATTAACAGCACATACCAAATGTGAGTAAAGTCCAGTGTACTGAGGGGTCAGAGCACTCCTGTTGAAACTTCATGGGTTAGGAAACTTATATATAAGGCAGTTTTGGAAGATAGCTTCCACTGATCTAGATTCTCAGAAAACAGCATATTCAAAGCTGCTACATGAGAATCTAGCAAACATCATATAGAAAACTGGGACAAGTAGAGTTACTGGAGAAATGTGTTCAAATCTGCTGTGAGAGATTACAAATGCGCTAGGGTCATTCTAATAGGTTTGTACCTTATTCTGTTGGAATTAAATGTAATGAGTCTCTGTGCCACCATCTAGCTCCCAAATAATGACACGGAGACTTCTTACTCATATGAAAGCTCAGCCTATACTTAGGCTTATTCCTAACTAGCTCTTATAACACAATCCATTTATCTAAATCTACATTCTATCACATGGCATTACCTCTCGTACCATCTTGCACCTCCTGTTTCCTCTCCATGTCTCCTGGTACCTCTGCCTTTCTCTTTCCAGAGTCTTCTCTGTCTCCAAAAGTTCCACCTAACCTCTTCCTGCCTAGGTATTGGCCATTCAGCTCTTTATTAAACCAATCAGAAGGCACCTTGGAAAAGACACCTTCACAGTATAAACAAATATTTGGTAACATTTCCCCCTTTTTTTGTCTAAATAAAAAGGGAAAGTTTTAACTCTAACATAGTAAAACTATATATAATAAGGACAATTATCAAGTAAGAATCACATTCATAATATCCATATGTATTTGGCAAATTTGGAGAAAATATTGTTATCTATCCTAGCTTAGTGAGTCCAGAGTTTTATACCTAAATCACTTTCTATCATAACTTGTATTATCATACTAAAAATATCCTTTTAGACCTTAAAGCATCTTTTTAGATAAATAACTCAAGCTTTTATGTTTTTCAACCATATAAACTTTACATCTCTTATATAACTGTTTTTTATTTTGGTAACAAGGAAATTTGTAAAACAATAACTCTCTAGACTTCAATTCCATCAGAGATCTGAGAAGGATATAATATTGCCTGAGTAAACAGGAAGTACAAATCAAGCAACTTCCAAAACTAAGAAATGATAGAGACATACATCCACCTGCCTGGAAAACACCCCAAGGTTTCTCTGTATTATTGGGGTATCCTTCTTCGGCCTAAGGGCCTAGAATATCTGACAGACATTTCTGTGAAGCAGAAATTTTGAAGGACTGTCCTACTTTCTCTTAGAAAAGTTTGGCAGTTGCTTTCTTTTGTGTCCTGTTTGTCCTGTTTTTAAAGCATACTGTCAGCAGTCAAGGCAAGGGCAGTTTCTTGCCCATTGGCTAAATTTGCCATAATAAAAGCATACTCCATATGGAGGTTCTTCTTTGCCAATCATCCTTTTTTGAAGAAGATTGGTGCTGCCAGGAGCAGATGTGTCTCACTGTCATGAAAAGCCTTATGTTATTAAAACATCTTAAATGACATATTCTGTAGATCTCAGAAGTGTTTGAAGACAACCTGTCTATCTAAAATATATCTCTGTTTAACATTGAAAACATGCCTAACATGACTATAAGTTTGGCTACTATAGATGACTAACTACTAACCTGTATTTCTTAATTATACATTACATTTTAAATGAGCTGCATAGGTACAATACCTTAAACAAGAATAGAAACATATTTATAGTATGTTAAAGCAAAAATAACCTTTAATTCATATCAATATAAAAATCCATATCATTGTAAAACATTTAAGACTAGTAGTTGCTTTTTAGTTCAAAAGTAGACTCAACAACCTTTTTTTATTAAGAAATTCTCTTATTCATTTTACATACCAACCACTGATCCTCCTCTCTTCCCCCACCCCTCCCAGCCTTCTTCCCCAACCCATCCCCTATTTCCTCCTTCAAAAAGATAAGGCCTCCCATGGGGAGTAAGCAGAGCCTGGTATATTCAGTTGAGGCAGGTCCAAGCCCCTCCTTTTTACATCAAGGCTGTGCATGGAGGTTCTACAGCTGATGGTCTAAAGTTCATGAGTTCTCACTACCTTGGTTCAGTTGTCTCGTAGGTTTCCCCATCATGATCTTGACCTTCTTGCTCATAAAATCCCTCTTCCCTCTCTTCCACTGGACTCCTGGAGCTTGGCCTAGTGCTTGGCTGAGGATCTCTGCATCTGCTTCCATCAGTTACTGGATAAAGGCTCTAGAATGACAGTTAGGGTATTCACCAATCTGATTACCAGCGTAAGCTAGCTCAGGCACCTTCTCCATTATTGCTAGTAGTCTAAGCTGGGTTCATCCTTGTGGATTCCTGGGAACTTCCCTAGCATCAGGTTTCTCCCTATCCCCAAGACGTTTCCCTCTATCAAGGTATCACCTTCATTGCTCTCCCACTCCCTCCCTGTTCCAGCTCAACCATCCCATTCCCTTATGTTCTCATCCCCCATCCCCTACCTTCTATTGTACCCTCAGTTTATTCATGGTGATCTCCTCTATTTCCCCTTCCCAGGGTGATCCATGTGTCCCTCTTAGGGTCCTCCTTGTTACCTAGCTTCTCTGGATCTGTGGTTTGTAGTCTGATTATCCTTTGTGTTACATCTAGTATCCACTTATGAGTGAGTATATACCATGTTTGTCCTTCTGAGTCTGGGTTACATCACTCAGGATGATATTTTCTAGTTTCATCCATTTGCCTTCAAATTTCATGATGTCACTGTTTTTTACTGCTGAGTAGTACTCCATTGTGTATATGTACCACATTTTTTTTATCCATTCTTTGGTTGAAGGGCATCTAGGTTGTTTCCAGTTTCTGGCTATTACAAATAATGCTGCTATGAACATGGTTGAGCAAGTGTCCCTGTGGTATCATTGAGCATTCCTTGGGTATATGCCCAAG
>CABHPR010147198.1:0-12226 GCA_902168415.1 Peromyscus melanophrys
TTTTAATGTTTTAATTAGTATTTTTATTTTATGTGTGTAGGTATTTTGCCTGCGGGTATGGGCTTCACATGTGTGCCTGGTGGAACTGGAGTTACAGAGGGTTCTGAGCCACATGTGGGTGCTGGGACTCGAACCCAGGTCCTCTGCAAGAGCAGCAGTGCTCTTAACTGCTGAGCTATCAGTCCAGTCCCTATTTCAGTTTCTTGAGGGAGGGTGTTACTCTAGCCCAGGCTAACCTGGAACTCACTCTGTGCCCCAGGCTGGCCTAGAGCTCCTGAGGTTCTTCCTACCTTAGTCCTGCTGGATTTACAGGCGTGAGCCACCACACCCAGCTTGTTTTCGCTTGCTTTTTTATTTCTTAATTTTTGTTTTGAGGCAGGGCAGGGTTGGGGGGGGGGGTGTCTCCCTGTGTAGCTTTGGCTGGCTGTCTTGGAACTCTCTATATAGATTATTAGGCTGGCCTCAAACTCACAGAGACCCACCTGCCTCTGTCTCTTAAGTGCTGAGATTAAAGGTGTGCCACTTTTCACCCAACTTCCAATATGATTTATGTGTATGTATGGGTGCACAAGCTTACTATTTATTTTAGTGTGTGTGTGTGTGTGTGTGTGTGTTTTGAGGCTGGGTCTCTCATTGAACCTGAACCTGGAGCTCCTGGAATCAGCTGGAGGAGCCCCAAGGATCCTCTAATCTCTGCCTCCCCAGCAGTGAGGCTGTATCAGCTTTTTTGGGGGGAGTGTGGGAATTCTGGGATCTGAACTCAGATCCTCATGGCAAGCACTGTACTGACTGAGCCTCTCCCAGGCTCTCCAGATACAGTCTGTAAGTAGTACAAAAATGTTTGTCAGTTAGGAGGTCTTTGCAGTAAGGAACAGGAAGACACAGATAAGGGCTGTTTATGGCCCTTGTTAAGTCTCCACAGGGGGGCAGTAGAGTTCTGCCAGCCTTAGCTGCCGCTTTCCTCTGG
This sequence comes from Peromyscus melanophrys, assembly GCA_902168415.1. Lineage (NCBI taxonomy): Eukaryota > Metazoa > Chordata > Mammalia > Rodentia > Cricetidae > Peromyscus > Peromyscus melanophrys. Next base: position 968 of record CABHPR010147198.1, read on the forward strand.
AGGCATCGCCCCCTTGTGGTGGCACACAGACATCCAGATCTGGAGGTAGAACCTGTGTCCTATGCTTGATGAGTGTCTTAGCCTGTCTCCTTAAATGAATGACATTCTGGAGGAATGAATCTGATTGTGCTCCTTGGGGTTTGTTCCCTGAGGGAGGAGCACATCCAGCTTTTGCTTCCTTCTACTCCGTCAGCTCCGTCAGGCCACCTCCAGGAGCAGCTGAGACCAGTTGGCTACAGCCATTTCAGGTCAACGTGCTTCCCCTAAACTGGTGTTTATTTAAAATAAAGAAACGGAACTGGCTGGATGCGGTGGCTCTCGCCTTTAATCCCAGCAGAGGCAGGTGGATCTCAGAGTTCTAAGAAGAAAGAAAGAAAGGAAGGAAGGAAGGAAGGAAGGAAGGAAGGCCATGGAGATGACTTGGTGTGGGAGGGTCTTTGAGGAGTCACCAGCAGACACATGTCACTTACCAAGACTGGAGAAGTGTGTCTTTAGGAGACTTGTGATCATGGCACACTAACATTAAGTGGCTACTGCACTGATAGGTGATGTAATCGTAAAGGACAGTATATGTCTGTCACTGGCCAAAGGTTGTGAAGCAATTTATGACTATATAAGGCAACTTTCTGTCTTCTAGAATAGTCTTTTGGGAACTGAGTGTGGTGGCACATGCCTGTGAAATGCGTCACTTGGGAGATAGAGGCAGGAGGATCAGGAATTTAGGGTCATCCTCAGCTAGTTAGGGACCAGCCATGGCTATATGAGACCCTACCTTAAAAAAGAAAAAAAAAGAGCTAAATAAAAAAAAAGAATAATTTTTTAAAAGCTTGAGAAAATTTAATTACTTTTGTATTGCCTTTTTTGTTTGTTTGTTTGTTTGTTTGTTTTTGTTTTTTTCAAGACAGGGTTTCTCTGTGTAGTTTTGGTGCCTGTCCTGGATCTCGCTCTGTGGACCAGGCTGGCCTCGAACTCACAGAGATCTGCCTGCCTCTGCCTCCCGAGTGCTGGGATTAAAGGCGTGCGCCACCATCGGCAGCTGTGTTACCTTTATTCATCTTCTTACTGTATATGTGCTTGTATGTGTGCATATGCCTCATGGAGCATGAGTAGAGGTCGGAGGGCAACTCTTAGGAGTAGTCTCTCCTTTGCCATGTGAGTTCTTGGCATGGAGCTCAGATATCAAGCTTGGCAGCAAGTGCCCTTACCTCTGGCCCCAGTAATAATTTATAAAACCTCTAGCCACTGATTTGGGCCCATGAGGCCTTCTAGCCCAGCATGTGGATGGGGCAGGGGAATGGCTCTGATGGTTCCTCCCTCTGGATTTATTACTTTGAGACTGAAAGGCAGGTGGATGTTGTAGGCACATGTTAGCAGAGTCACTGATCTGTGTGATGGGGAAGCATGGGCTTTGGGGGCCCAGAGAAGATGCTAGACCATTCTGGGGACAAGGCCAGCTCCCTCCTTTCTGGAGGGGTGTGTCTTAGTTGAGAGTGGTACAGTAAGTGGGATGAACTCGCTGACAGAGAGGAAGGGCAGTGCGAAAGCCTGGGGCTGGAGACTGAAGTAGTTCTGAGATGCTGGGCCTCTGTAGGGCTGGGAGGCCCTAGTTAGGAGCTCTTGACTTCACAGAGCCTCTGGAAGGGGAGGGACACAGTTGCGTGTTTCCGAAAGAAGTCTGACTAGGGCGAGGAAGGCCCTGAGGCTCGGGCAGGAGTCCCGATGACCCCAGGTCTCTCGGCAGCTCTCCCCACCTGGTGCAGGTGCGTGAACGGATTCGCATCAATGGCAAGCCCATCAGTCCCGAGCTGTTCACCAAACACTTCTGGTGTCTCTATCACCAGCTGGAGGAGTTCAAGGTGCTGGGGCTGGAGGGCCGGGGCGGGCCCATCCCCCAGAGCGGGGACTGTGGGACTGTGGAGGGCCGGGGCGGGCCCATCCCCCAGAGTGGGGGCTGTGGGACTATGGCCTCTGACTTGTTCCTGTGTGCAGGATGACAGCCACATTTCCATGCCTGCTTACTTCCGCTTCCTCACACTCATGGCCTTCCATGTCTTCCTCCAAGAGAAGGTGTGTGTCTTTCTTAGACCTTGTATCTGAGTCCTTGGGGACCAGAATATAGTGGAGGGGGCTTCCTGCTCCCACATGGTATCTGGGTATTTCTCCTGCCATGCTGTTTGGTCTTCTGCAGGTGGACCTGGCTGTGGTAGAAGTAGGCATTGGCGGGGCTTATGACTGCACCAACATCATCAGGTGAGGCAGCTCTGGGAGGTGGATGGCCAGCCAGAAGCCTGTGCCTGGTGGCTCAGTATTAGGGGATCAGGACCTTCTTGTCTCTTTCAGAAAGCCAGTGGTGTGTGGAGTGTCCTCTCTTGGTATTGACCACACCAGCCTGCTAGGAGACACGGTGGAGAAAATAGCCTGGCAGAAAGGGGGCATCTTTAAGGTAACATGGCAGGAGAGGTTCATGGGAGCCCAGGGTCTATCCCTTAACACTCAGGAGAGAATGGCTGGGCAGAAGAACCATTAGTGTTCCGACTCAGGACCAAGTCCTAGCCATCTGCACAGTCTGGCTTCCCACTGCTCTCCCCATGTGACTTGAAGCCCTCTGTGGCCTCCGTTGAAGTTAGACCCAGTCACAGGTCTGTGGGGGCCACTGGCCGCAGATGGAGGAGCCGAGCAGCCCTCGTTACTTCTGGCCTATTTGCAGCCTGGTGTTCCTGCCTTTACTGTGCAACAGCCAGAAGGTCCCCTGGCCGTGCTGAGGGATCGAGCCCAGCAGACCTCAGTGAGTGAGTGGGTGGTCTGGTGGCAGGGTGGAGGTGCATGCTGACCTGGGGGACACTGTCTCCTGTTAGGCTTCGGGTTTCTCATGTGCAGTGTGTGTGTGTGTGTGTGTGTGTGTGTGTGTGTGTGTGTGTGTGTGTGTGTGTGTGTTGGAGGGGATGCTGTTTATGCTCCAGAACACTTGTGGTTCTGGGAGCCGGTCTTAGTAGGCCCTGATGGTTGGGGTGCTCACAGGGTTTGGGACACAGTTGTGGCGGGTCCACTGACCAGCTATTGCCCTCTTGCCCACAGTGTCCTCTGTACCTGTGTCCACCGTTAGAAGCCCTGGAAGAGGGTGGGCTGCCGCTGACCCTGGGCCTGGAGGGAGAGCACCAGCGGTCCAATGCAGCCTTAGCCTTGCAGCTGGCTCGTAGTTGGCTGGAGCAGCAGGACCACCAGGGTAGGTGGGCCAGTGTGGGCGGGCAGGTGGGCAGTGCGTGGAACCTGCCTTGGAGGGGTCTGAACACAGACTCCCGCCCCACAGACGTCCGGGAGCTGAAGGTGTCCAGGCCAGGCACACAGGGGCAGCTGCCTCTGGCACCTGTGTTCTATCCCACCTCTCACATGAGACATGGTGAGTTGGAGCTTCCTGCCCAGCCAAGACCACCACACATCTTGTTCCCCTAAGATGTATTTAGCCCCCTGCTGCATCTTTGTGACCTTCGAGATGCATCTTTTGGTTTTCTGCTTGGGGGTTGGGGCAATTCTAGATCTTTCCTCAGGGTGAACATTCCTCTCGGCCCTAGAGTTCACAAATCTTTGGAGCCTCAGTTTTCCTATCTGCCAATGAGATAACGATAGCACCCACAGCCAAGAGCTGTTTTGATGGTCTGTGATGTGACCTCACTCAGATGCTGAGCCTAGAGTCTGGAAGACTCTAGTAGCTGCTGTCTGTCCTTAGGCTGTGAGGCCGCCTCTCCTCCCATCCCTCTAAAACTGCCTTCAGCCTACAGTAGGTGCTCACATTGTTAACCCCTTAGATAACCCATAGTTCCACTGTGCCAGGGTTGCTGTCAGGGACAGCTCTGGAGCAGATCTTAGGTCACACTCTAACCCCAGCCCTCACTTGTGTATGAGCTCAAAACTCTGGTGGCTGTCACATGGGAATCATGTATGATTGTATGATAGCAGCCCCTTCTCAGGGTTGCCTGGAAGAGTCCATAGCAAGGCAGCCCGTTCTGGGAACCCAGGGGCTAACATCAGTAATAGGCTCTTGGTGGATCCACCTGCAGGGCCAGAAGGCTGCAGGCCTTGTGGATCCCAGAGTCCTGTCTCACTTGCCTTTGCCAGGGCTTCGGGACACGGAGTGGCCTGGTCGGACACAGGTGCTGCGGCGGGGACCTCTCACCTGGTACCTGGACGGCGCACACACCACCAGCAGTGTGCAGGCCTGCGTGCGCTGGTATTGCCAGTCATTACAGCGCAGTAAACACCCCAGTGGGTGAGCTCTCTTACTGGGCTGGGCATGCAGGGGACGGGGTTCCAGGTCCTGGGTAATGACCCCATTGGGGCCGACTTCAGTAGCCATCAGTGGTTGTAATCTGCCCTTTAAAAAAAGTCATACTGATAATTCTTTTACAGTGCTTTGGCTACATGGCACAAATTTGAAAATGTACTAAATGGTGTTTGTTTCTATAATGAAATCTATACCCTGGGCTGGAGAGATGGTTCAGTTGTTAAGAGCCTTGCTGCTCTTGCAGAGAACCCAGGTTCAGTTCCCAGTACCCATCCACATGGGGGCTCACAACCATCTGTAACTCCAGTTCCAGGGGGCCTAATGCCAGGCGTGAGGGTGGGCCGGTTCGAGGAAAGGGCTGGAATGGCCTGGGAGGGAGGCAGGAGACATGCCCCGCCCTTTTCTTCCTGGCACAGTGGGCCTGAAGTACACGTCTTGCTCTTCAACTCCACCGGTGACAGGGACTCTGCCGCTCTGCTGAAGCTGCTGCAGGTAGGGGACCTACTTGGAGGGTGGGCGGCCTGCAGCTCCTGTGCTGGCCGTGTGGGCGCTGCAGGCCAGGATGTCCTCAGCTGTGAGATGGAGCCGTCCCCTGTGGTGTCGTGGGTTTATTTTTTTGTTTTGTTTTGGTTTTTCTTTTCTTTTCTTTCTTTTTTTTTTTTTTTAAACTTGCCTGGGGATCTGAGGACAAAGCCAGCCACTATATTAAACATAGAGGTCAGGCAATGGAAGCACACACCTTTATTTATTTATTTATTTATTTATTTATTTATTTATTTATTTATTTATTTAAATATTTATTATGTATACTGCATGTATGCCTGCAGGCCAGAAGAGGGCGCCATATCTCATTACAGATGGTTGTGAGCCACCATGTGGTTGCTGGGAATTGAACTCAGGACCTCTGGAAGAGCAGTCAGTGCTCTTAACCTCTGAGCCATCTCTCTAGCCCTGGTTTGGTTTTTCAAGACAGGGTTTCTCTGTGTAGTTCTGGCTGTCCTCTGTAGAACAGGCTGGCCTCGAACTTATAGAGATCCACTTGCCTCTGTCTCCCAAGTGCTGGCTTTAAAGGTGTGTACCACCATGCCTGGCTGTCTGTGGCATCTTTGCTTGGGGAAACTGAGTCTGTTCTAAGCTGTCAGGGCCAAAATGGCTCCTAGGATCATTTCTCGTTTCAGAGCAGGTGGCTGAAGTGGTTCACAGACAGAAACTAGCCAGCCTGGGGTTGGGGCCTGTTCTCTAGCTAAACTACCTTAAGTAGGTACCCCCCAAATCTCCAGTACAGTACACGTGTTCCCGTACTTAGGACAATGGGCTGTGCAAGCTACAAGCCAGGAGGACACTGAAGCCAATGGGGGGGGGGGGGGAGGCCTGACGGTGACTACAGTGTCACTAGTTCAGGGGGGGCTGACGGTGACTGCAGCGTCACTAGTTCAGGGACGAGCCGCGTCTCCAGAGACGGGGCCTGGAGGGCTGTTTGGAAGTCAGGTGGTGTGAGGGACATCCTTTCAGAGCCCTGACCCGTGTCTCCCCTTGGCCTCCCAGCCCTGCCAGTTCGACTACGCCGTCTTCTGCCCCAACCTGACAGAAGTGTCATCCACAGAAAACGCAGGTGAGAGGGGACAGGTGGCGTGGCTGATGCCGAGGGCCCAAGGTAGACTGCTCAGGGAGGAATGGGAGCTGCCACACCGTGCTAGAAGATAGCACTTCTAAAAAGATTCCTGTTTATTGTACGTGTACGTCTGAGTGCCTGGCTCCTGGGGAAGCCGCAAGAGGGCATCAGATCCCCTGGGACTGGAGTTACAGATGGTTGTGAGCTACCGTGTGGGTACTGGGAACCGAACCCAGGTTTGCTGCAAGAACAGCAGCCCCAGGGTATAGATTTTATCATAGAAACACCATTTAGTACATTTTAAAATTTGTGACATGTAGCTGCAACACAGTAAAGGAATTATCAGGTCTAGCATTTTTTGAAGGGCAGGTTGCAGCCCACTAATGGCTACTGAAGTCGGCTTAGTGAGTCTCAACCAGAAGTTACTGAATACAAGAGAATGGAAATATCAGTGTGTGTTTCTTGAAGGACGGGCAGTTACTACTGCCTGGTGAAGATACAGGTCTGGGCATGTATGGAAGAATGCAAGGACCTGGTTGCAATGTAAAATGCATTTAAAAGTTATTTTTAATTCCACTTATTCACTTATTTAGTTGGGGTTGGGGCACATGAGTGGAGGTCGGAGGACAGCTTGGGAGAGTCTGTTCTCTGCTTCCGCCATGTGGGCCATGGGCTATTGGGATTAGATGTGGGTTGCCAGGCTTGGCGGCAGGTCTTCACACTAAGCCATCTCACTGGCTCCTAAAATGCTTTTTGTACTGTCCTGCAGTTGCATCTAAAAAAAACTTTAAAGGGGTGTGAGCATGCAGATAGATGTCCAGGTCTCACATTGGACCAGGTGTGGAGGGCTCTGAGATCTGTATTTTTAACCAGCTTCCTGGGAAATACTTATGCCCACCTGGTGAGGGACCCCAGCTGGACACTTTGTAAAGATGAGCATGGAGTTGTGGAGTTGGACTACCAGGCTCTGGTTCTCATGCTAGCGAGCACTTTGCACTGGTCACAGTCCACCATGCGGGCAGCCGGCAGAGTCTGGCAAAGTGCTGTTTAGAAAGAGCCAGGTGCTAAGGAAGTGCTTACTGTGGGCCAGCCCCTTTCCCTCTCCCCTCCACTGACATGCCTTGTCCTGGACCCTATAGACCAGCAGAACTTCACAGTGACTCTGGACCAGGTGCTGCTCCGCTGCCTCCAACACCAGCAACACTGGAGCTGCCTGGCTGAGAAACAAGCCAGCCCTGACTTCTGGAGTAGCCCCAGCGCAGAGCCTGGCGGGCCGGGCTCCCTGCTGCTGGCGCTGCACCCACCTCACTCTGCTAGCACGAACTCCCTAGTTTTTAGCTGCATTTCCCACGCCTTACAGTGGATCAGCCAAGGCCGGGATCCCATCTTTCAACCCCCAAGCCCTCCAAGGAGCCTCCTCAGCCACCCCACAGCCAGCAGTGGGGCAAGCATTCTCCGTGAGGCTGCTGCCATCCATGTACTGGTTACGGGGAGCCTGCACCTGGTGGGTGGAGTCCTAAAGCTGCTGGAGCCTTCCCTGTCCCAGTAGCCAAGGCCGTGGGATCAAAGCTGGGAACTTCCACACCTACCTGCTTCTCCACAGACTGATACTCAGTGCCTTTTGATTTCTGCTTGCAGATTCTTTTTGAGACTGGCCCAGGGTTCTGGGCTCTTGGTAGAGTGTAGGGATGTGAGAAGCGCTGCACCGTGGCCTCTCTTTCCTCTGGCATAGACAGCAGGGGGCTTCCAGAGTCCCTAATGTTGTAGTAGGCTTTCAGTCCAACCCATCTCCCTGCCCACCCTGCTGCCTCCTGGCTCAGGCCCAGCTTATGTGCAAGCTGCCTGACCAGCCTATAGACCTGCCTGAGGCTAGGCCAGAGACTTCCTCTTCCCTCCTGGTGCCTTCTGGGAAGAGAGAGGGCCTTTGCCTGGGCATTTGGGGACTGTGAGTTGCTAGAACTAATTGAAGCTTTTAAACCCTTTCATTTTTTATTTTTTGTAAATAAATGACAAACTTTTGATTGATTCTTAACCTCTACCTCCCTCATCAGACTTTTGGGGGTTTGGGGTTGGAGCTATTGGAGTATAGGAGCTGGAGGGGTAAAGACAGCCCTGGCTGTATGGCCTAGGAGCATCTTCTAGCATGCTCTCCTCAGAGCATAAGGTGGCCTGTGTCACGAAAAGACTGGACCGATGTCTGTCTGCCACACACCAAGACACTGCTTTGAAACCTCCTCGCCCACCCTGTGTTCAGTCTGTATGCCCATCTTACAGATGAGGGAGAGTGGCTGGCTTCCAGGAGCCATGGAGCTGTTCACAGGCCCATTGGGGAAAAGAGACATGTTCAGGATTAGAACTCAGAGCTTTGAGGGGGAGCTGTGTCCCCAACCCCAGAGACTGCAGACAGGGCTTAGGGGTGGGCCACCAAATGAGTGAGCAGCAGAGGGGACTGGCTTCCTCTGAACATGTGCTCTGGCCATCTGCTACCAGGCCAGCCCAAGGGGTGTGCCGTCCTGTTCTGTGTCATAATGGCCCTTCCCCTTTTCCCAGTACAACCCAAAGGGGCACTGGTTTCATGTCTAATTTATTGGCGAATTTACAGGGCTTGGCCCAAGACCGGCAGCCTGGCCACTCCCCTCCTGCTTCCCGCCCAGTGAATGGGCTGGGAGGTCTCTGTGGCATTTCTGGGAGGGGCTGGGTTCCCCCACCCTACTGTTCTTCCCTCTTCTGAGATGCCCCTCCCTAAGCTGAGCACCCCTCAGCTTCTGTTTCCCCCACCAAAGTTGTGCCAGTTCAGGTGAGGAGGCCACCAGGACCAGATGCAGGTGGCTCTGGGCTGGGCTGGGCTAGGCTGCGCTGGCATGTCCGGAGTTCTCACTTCCCACCCTGCCCAGTTCACCAGCACAGGATCCAGCTTGAAGGCAGCTACTTGAGCCTCTACAGCAGTGTGGATGTACAGGGCAGTGCTGTGTCTGTCTGTAGTTCCGGGCAGCCATATCCCAGAGCCCCTGGGTTGGACAGTTCTGTGAAGTGGGGTGAGGAGACCCCGGGGTGTTCCAGGCTGGAGTCTCCACTGGCAACAAGCCTCTGCGAGGGAGGTGTGAGGGGTAGGTGCAGGGGGCATGCTCCATCCTCTGCTGAGTGGAGGTGTTTGGCTCCTGGCACTCGTTCATGACCAGTGGTTCCCAGCTTATGGCTGCTTGATCTCTGCTGTGGGGCCAGGGTTGGCTGGGGGGGCCCCCGAGGCTCCAGGCTGGGCACTATGCCATGCTGCTGGTGGAGCAGGGGGTGCTCTGGGTGCTCCCGATGCTGTGGTTGGTACTGCTGCTCTCGGAGGAGGCCGGGGCAGCCACCGCCACCACGGGCTCCCGCTTGCTGGGGGCACCTGAGGGGCGTGGGCAGGGGTGGAGGTCAGGGCCCCAGCCAGGGCTCCCCACTTCCCCAGAGGCTTCGTTGCGCATGCCCCAGGGTGGTGTGGAGGGGCTCTGAGTGCTCACTGTAGGGGTGGGTTGGGGGCTTGGGATACTCACGTGTGTGAGAATAGATGTACCAGAGGGCAGCTGTGAGCAGGGCCCCAATGAGGAAGGCACCAAAGGTGATGCCCAGTACATAGGGCAGGATGAGGCCTTTGCCTGTGTGACCAAAGAAGGACCGATGATAGTCAGGATTGCTGCTGTGCTCTGGCCTCGGGCCTGTCCCTACCCTGTCATGTTCAGCCAGTGACTCCTGAGTTCTCTGAACTTCATCTAGCACGTGGACTCAGTACAGTACTGAACTGAGGGCCCAGCCAGCCAGGCCTTTTGGGTCACCCTTCTGTCTCCGAAGGCTAGCAAAGAAATACCTATGGTTGGTCTAATAGGTGCCATGCATGTAACCTTAGGTGAGCCCCTGCTCATCTCTGAGCCTTATGCAGCTTCCAGTGGGCCAGAGCACCCTTTGAGACTAGTGCCACTGCCGGCCTCACTCCGGCCACATGCCTGTCTTCTACATGGCCCTGGCCCTTGGTCTCTGGTTTCCTGTCTATGCAGGGAGCTTAGGAACCCTGCATTGTTGATCCTGGCTGGGGTTGAGCAAAGCCATCCTAGCCTACATGGCATGCATCTGCCCCTAGCAACAGGTACTCCCTTGCTTGGTGGTGCCTGGGCCCAGGGGAACAAATAAAAGAGACCAGAGGGTGCCAAGCTGAAGGGGTTTCCTCCACCCTTGGGGTGTCAAGGAACATAAGGCCTATACCACACCTAAGGTGCCTCAAGTTCCATTTAGGAGTCCTCCAGCAAGGTGTACCAGTGACTAAGGGGACAGAGATGAGGCGTGGGAGGGGCCTGAGGTCGGGAGAGCTGTCCCATGGCACTCAACAGCCTTCCTCTATTAAGATGCATCTTACTGTGAGCTCCTCTGGCTGCTGGGCCTGAGAAACCCTCCTCTCCTCTCAAGGGCTGCCCTGCCCCATCTTCCCACTAGTCTCTGGGCTCCATCCCTCCACTGTCCACTGTTCCCTACTCACCAGACAGGTCAGGGCTAACGATGTTCAGGCGCATGGAGACGGTCTTGTAGACTTCCTGAGGAGGGAGGAGAGTGATGGATAAGTGGTCCAGCCTTCAGCTGGCAGCGTGTGGTTCTTCCTAGCTCCGCAGCTCTGACTTGCCACCATTCCCAAGCCTTGGCTGAGTCCTAGTCTGCCACTTTCTAGCTGGGAGCCTGTGGACAGGTCCTAGGGTGCCATGTGCTGTGTGAGAGTGGGATAGTCTGTGGCTGCTGTGAAGGGAGGCCTCTGATGCCCATGTATTTAGTAGGAGCTCTGCATCTGTTACCCTGTGCAAGCCGTGAGCCGCAAGCCAGGCCACCCCAGATGCCCGTCTCACAGGCTGGAGGCTCAGGACCTGCAAAGTGTGGCCCTTTGGTGGCCCCAGCTTCTGGAGGTCTTTGAGTCCTGGAACTCTGTGTGCAGATACCTGGAATGTTCTTGTGAGTGTGTCAGGACTGAGGGCCTGAGAATGGAGACTCACTGGACAGTAACATGCTGATACCAGCAAAGCAGAAAGGCAAGCTTTCCTGTCAGTCTTCCCTAAGCTATCTGGTTCATTGAGATCAGCCATACTAGTGATCACCGCATGGGTGGGTGGCTGGGATGCTGGAAGTGACTGACTAGGTGGGAAGTACTGAGAATGATGGCTGTATAGAGTTGGTGGATGAGTAGATAGAAGGGTAGGTGGGTGGCTGATGGAGGGGAGGGATGTACGGGTGAGTGGTGGAGGGATGGGTGGGTAAAGGGATGGGTAGGTAGGTAGGTGGATTGGTAGATTGGTGGATGAATGTGTGGGTGGGTTGATGGATGGGTGGAGAGGTGGGTGGGTGAGTGGGTAGGTGG
>CABHPR010147198.1:18267-37180 GCA_902168415.1 Peromyscus melanophrys
TTTATTTATTTATTTATTTATTTATTTATTTATTTATTTATTTATTTATTTATCAATCAGGCAAAGATCACATGATAAAAATTTCTGGCTCAGCCAGCATTAAGATTATTAACGACTACCTAATATTGGCGTTATTATTACTGGTGTTTTGAGAGTGGGGCTCATGTAGCCTAGGCTATCATCAAATTCCTCATGTAGCTGAGGATGTCCTTGAACCCCCGTTTTCCTTTATGGACCTTCTGTGTAGCCTAGTCTGGTCTGGAATTCACCATCCTCCTGGCTCAGTCTCCTGGGTTCTGGGAATACACGTGCATGGCTCTGTGCTAGGCTCAAACTGCATTTTACAAATGAGAAAACTGGGACTTGCCAAGGATGTGACTTGTCCTGCTGCCTGGGCTAGGCCCACAAAAGTCCGTGTCACCGTAAGGGGTTCACTTACCTGCACATGTTTTTTACTGAGTGTCAGAGTCATGACGTCATTGCCACACTTTGGTTGGATCAGGGACATGAGTAGCCCAGGGTTGCAACTGTCCTTGGGAGGTGTGGTCAGAACTGGTGCAGGTGTGGTCTGTGGCACACCACCTGTGGGGCCAGAGGCGGGTGGAGTGGGTGACCACTGAGTGCTCACTATGGGCTCAGTTCTTGGATGGCTGACTACCCATTGTGGCAGATGAGGCCAGTGAGGCTCAGAGAAGCTGGCCCAAGCTCAAAGAACAGTATGGCAAGTGACCCCAGGGGAGCCACAGAGGGGAGGGCAGGGTCACAGGGCTGGGGCTCACCACAGCTAGAGGCCCTCAGGGAGACTTCGCTGGCCAGAGAGAGCTCTGCAAAGGAGGCTATAATGCTGGCGTTGAGCTTGCGGGCCTCCCCTATCAGGCCTTGGGGTGTGTCTGGGAGCACAAAGCCTTTGATGTTCTTTTCTGGAAAGATCTTGATGGAGTATTCACCTGTGGTCTGAAGGCAGAAAAGGAGAGCAGGGGCCACCAGCTGTGGTGACTCCTTCCCTTTGCCCCTGCCTGGCCACCCTTCCCCTTCCTTCCCCCTTTTCCCTTTGTCCTCTAACCCAGCTCAGAGTTGTCTCTCCAGGAGTCTTCCTTGACCCAGCAGGCTAGGCTAAGGGACTCCCTGGCCCCTCAGGAAAGCTTCCTGGAGGAAGTGGTCTCTAAGTTAACAATGGAAGGAAGTAGACAAGGTAGAAAAGGTGGGGTGGGCCAGGTGATGGTGGCACACGCCTTTAATCCCAGCACTTGGGAGGCAGAGATATTTGGATCTCTGTGAGTCTGAGTCTAACCTGGTCTACAGAGTTCCAGGACAGCCAAGGCTATCCAGAGAAACCCTGTCTTGAAAAACCAAAAAAGAAAAATAGAAAGTTGAGATGGAATGACCACGGTGTGCAAGGTCTTAGGCTGAGGGTGAGGTGCAAGGCTCACCCAGAACTGCATGTTGTGGTTGGCATTGATGAACCAGGACACATACGGAGGACCCTGCAGGATGAGAATGGCGTCGGGATCCCCAGATGCACAACTCAGCTCCACATTCACGGTCACTGTCCGGGGCCTGCAGCAGGTACAGAAAGGACTTGGGTCAGTGCAGACAGAGTGTAGGCTTGAGTGTGGGGACAGACCTGGTGTGCTGGTTGGAATGAGATGTCATGTATAAGTCTCTGGTATTTGAATACTTGGTCCGCGGTTGGTGATGCTGTTTGGGAAGGTGTAGGAGGTGGGCCTTGCTGGAAAACATAGGACACCAGGGGTGGGCTTTGTGTGAGCTCTCTGCCTCCTGTTTGTGGTTCCAGATGTGTGCTTTCATCTGTCTGCTGCCTGTGACCTCCATTCTGCTGTCGTGAACTCTGACCCTTTAGAACCCTAAGCCCAAATAAACTCTCTACACATTGCCTTGGTCACAGTGTTTCTTCACAACAATAGGAAACAACTGCCACACCAGGAGGTTAGGAGCTGATTGATCGGGGAGGGCCCTGCCCCAGGAGGCCAGCACCCTTACCTGGCCACGGAACCTGGCAGGATCCTCAGGATATACGCCTCTTTGTGGCGGTGACTGCTCTCACCTTCCAAGCTGCAGCCTTGGACTTGGAAGCCCTGAGATTGCCATTCGAGGGTGAGGCCCATGTCATGATGGGCTTCTGGCAAGCAGTAGGGTGGTGCACTTGAGGCTGTGGAGACAGCATGTCAGAGGGACCTACCCCGCCTTCAACCAAAGGCAGTGGTGGGGACCTTCAGGACAGAGCTTCACAGGTGGGAGACAGAGGACCTACCTGCTGAGTGCCCAGCCTTGGTTTCCTCGAGCCAACACAGGAATAACATAGCGAGTGAGCCCGTCACATGTCAAGGGTGTAGTCCCCTCACCCCCACCCGGCACATCAGCACATGCCAGGTGCCTTCCTTCATTGTTCTCCATATTATTCTGTTGAGTCCCAGCCTCTGGCTGAACCTGGAGCTCCCTGAGTTAGCTAGACTGACTGACCAGCAAGCCCCTGGGACCCTCCTGTCTCTGCCTCCCCAGCTTTGGGGTCATAGGTGTATTATCACCAAGACAGCTTTACACATAGATGCTCATGCTTGTGTGGCCATCACTACACTCTGAGCCCTCTCCCCAACACTCCTCCCTTAAAGACACAGTCTCACGTAGCCCGGGCTAGCCTTGAGATTGCTATGTTGCAGAGGATGACCTTGAATACCTTATTCTCCTGACTCCACCCCCCCTAGTACTGGGATTTCAGGTCTGTGCCACCGTGATCTGTCTGTGTGTATCCAGGAGATGGAATCCAGGGTTAATGCCAGGCAAGCACTCTACCAACTGAGCCACATCTCCAGCCCCTTGTGCTGGGATTTTCAAGGTGAAGAAAAAAAATCTAGCATTTCTCATCTGATACTTGATGAAGAAGCGGTCACTGGCTGCAGTTACTGGCTGCAAAGGGCATCATCCAGCCATGTGTGACTTTGGGCAAATCACGTGCCACCATGGTGGCACTACCAAGTACCCCAGTCCAGAGTTTGCTCAGTTTCTGCAATTGAATTTGAACCCAGAGGCAAGTAAGGAAGCTGACCTTGGCCCAGCCGGAGGACAATGCTTTTGGGGTTATCCAGTGCGGCCACCGAGGTGATGGCGCTCCTTTTGGCTGCCCAGTCAAGGATCTGCTTCCTGGAGGTAAGGGATGGCAATGGTGTGATGCTGACTTCTGGCTCCTTTGGAAAGATGGTTTTGCTGGGGTCCTGTGGAGACACAGAGTGCTGAGTCACTTCTGACCACGCAGGTCAGAAACCAGTTTGGGGAGTCAGCTCAGGCAGGTGGCAGAAGAGGCCAGAACCAAGAATGCGGAGGCTCAAAGTCATCAGTTAGCCCAGAGGCCCCCAGGTACCTCTTCTAGCATAGCCATGTCTGTCCCATCTCTCTTCTGCACAGGAGTGCTACACAGAGGCGCACATTAGTTCATCCATCTTTCCCAGTCTTACCCTCACCACGAGGCACTCATTCAAGCCTTACAGAATGTCATCACGTAGCTACTCTGTATCCCTCTACACTCTGAAGTAGGTGAGGGAAATCAAAGTGCCCCTCCCACACAGTACTGGACACCTTGCAGGTGTTGTCTTTGTTCATTGGGGATCCTGTTGTACCAGTTGCTTCTTGACACCTGCCACAGGCTGGGTGGTGGTGGTGGCGGCGGCGGCGGCGGCGGCGGCGGCGGCGGCGCACGCCTTTAATCCCAGCACTCGGGAGGCAGAGCCAGGTGGATCTCTGTGAGTTCGAGGCCAGCCTGGTCTACAGAGCAAGATCTAGGACAGGCTCCAAAGCTACACAGAGAAACTCTGTCTCGAAAAAACCACCACCACCACCACCATCATCACCACCACCAACAACAAAAAAACCCAACACCTGCCACATGGTAGGTGCCCCCGATGCAAGGAGAAGGGGGCAATGGAGGGTAAAAGATGAGAAGCATGAAAAATAATGAATGATTGAAAGACAGATGGGGGATCACACCATTCAGAAAATAGCTAGACACCATTATTGAAGAAATAGAAGTCAGGGGACCTTAAATAAGTAGCAACTACAATAACAACCACAAGGGGAGGGTCTGGAGAGATGGCTCAGTGGTTAAGAGCCCTCGACTGCTCTTCCACAGGACCCAGGTTCAATTCCCAGCACCCACATGGTGGCTCACAACCATCTGTAACTACAGTCCTAGGGAATCCAACACTCTCCTGGCCTCCGTAGGCACAAGGCACACATGTGGTGCCCAGACACACATGCACACGAAACACCCAGACACATAAAATAAAGTTTAAAAAGAACCAAGACCAGTGCGGGAACAGGGAATCTGTGGGTCCAAAGCCTCACTGCTCCCTTAGGCTCTGGTGGGCTAAGAAAGGGAATGAAGACTTCCTGGAGGAGGTGACCCGAGGAGAGAAGGGTTAGAGGGAGCAGGGCCATTGACTCCAAGTTCCTTGGGGCTGAAGTAACAGCAGCCCCAGAAGGGCTTCAGGCTAGGTGTTAAGGAAGACTGTCTGACCCTGGGGGGTGTGGGGGCAGTGGAGCACACTGCCTGCTCTGCAGGCATTAACCTCAGTAAAACAGGGTTATGGCAGTGACTAAAGAGCATGGCCTTTGTCAGTCTCCTGGCTTGCGGCCTGACACGACAGGCTTCTGGCCTGTGGGTGGTGATCTCCCGCTGTGAGTGTTCAAGTAAAAAGATGCAACCTTAGCGAAATGGGCCGCAGCAGCAACCCTCCAGCCAGAGCTCCTTAGTGTTTCAAGTGTCCTTCAGTGATTGACTTGATCCCCCTACTCAGTGCTAAGGGGAAGGGCATTCTGGGAAGGGAAGCTGGGCCTTTGCGGTTGGACTCGGAAGGGCATTTTCCACGGGGTTTTACCACGTTGGTCTATGTGTCCATCTGTGAGAGGGTTTTTACTTCCACTCCCCACCTCCACCTCCTCTGGGCCTACCTTCTGGTCCTGTCGCTACCCCCACCCTTCCTTTATGGTGTCCTGAATTGCTGCATCCATCCACCTCCTGGTCCAGACTCCTGTTCCAGGTGTTCTATGTCAGGGCTGTGGAACTCAAGGTACGGCCATTTTGAATCATGGCCACCCGGACATCAGCCTCTGGCTCACAGAAAGGGACATCAGGCAGGGGTTTCCCACAACTGGCCTGGGGTTAGGGGTCACACACTCACGTAGGCCAGGTGCAATGGGATTTCCGGGGCCTGGAGCTTCACCAAGACAGTTTCGTTGGAAACAAGGACCAGGAACACCTCTTGGGTCCCAGTGCCATTTTGTTTGGATGCCTGAAGAGTCAGCTCCAGCTGTTGCACCTGGGGAAGAGTCAGAGACACAGATGTATCAGTCAGGTTTGCAGGGGGTGGGGCAGGGATGATTCATATATGGTTGACAGTCATTCCGGGGTCCTACTTGACCCGGCGGGTACCTGTGTGCACCTGGCCTCTGACATGCCTAGACAACATAGGATGGACTGACTGTTGGGATGGTTCAGTGAGCACGGCCACCAAGCCTGACACCCTGAGTTCAATCCCCAGACCCACATGGTGGAGGGACAGACCGGACTCCTGCAAGCCATCCACTGACCTCTACACCAGTGCTGCGGCACAAGCACGCACAAGCACGCACAAGCACACAGACACAATAAGTGAATACGTACAAATTAAACAACAACAACAACAAATGAGTAAGTTAAAAAAACGGAGTGAATGAGAGAGATTGCTCCCAACCAGCCCAAGAAGAGGAAAAACTAATTAAGACGATTCTTGGCTTCATCCAACAGTCAGAACCGCAAGACCGGCCCTTCCTTTCCTCCTCCACCTCCTTCTGACAGGTTACTGCTTTGTGCTCAGGCTGGCTTCGAACTCTTTATTCTTCCTACCTCTCTCATTGTCCCAAGCGCTGGAATTCCAGGCACATGCCGTCACATCACTCAGGATGATTTCTGTTGAGCACCTGCTCTAGACCAGGCCTAGGAGCATCTAAAGCACCGTCCTATGCACGGGAGCAGTGACCCCCTCTCTTCTCTGGTTATTCCCAGGAGGCCACTCAGATGCCAGCTCACTTTGAGGCATTCCCAATTGTTCTAGAGCTGCAGATGTGGCTCAGTGACAGACCACACGCACAGGCCCTGGTTCCACCTACATTTATACACGAGCCCATGTAAACAACCTAAGAAGTAGGTACCATTAAAATTCTCACAAATTAGGAAACAGTCACAGGTGAGGTTGCTTGCTCACGATTACATGGAAGGCTGGAAATGTCACACCTCTCTGTCAAGAAAGAAAAGATGGCCAGATCAAAACTCTTCTGAGTGTCTTCTGAGCCCATGGGTTGGGGTGGCGGGGGAGAGGAACAGGAGAGGAGGGCCCAGCTCAGTGCCTTAGAAGCCCATGGTGTCTGGGAGAACAAAGACAATGGAAATCCTCCCAGACACGGTCTCTGGCAGTTCCTGTGCCAGCGCGCAGCCCCACAGCCGACTCCAAAGTCTCCTCCACGAGAGAGGAGAGCACTGGTTTACAAGACATTAGTGGAAAGTTTTAGGGTCTGGCTTCTAATCATCTCCCTGTTGTTTCCCGACTGATGTCACAAAGCCAGAGACAAGCGTTTCAGCCCCTGGAAAAATCTGCTCAGAGATATTTCCGCTACTCAGTAAATGGCCCTGTTAATCACTCATGCTCAAGCTCGCTCTTTAAAACAACAGGAGGAAAGAGCAAATAATATCACTTTATTTTCAATGTGCGAAGAGTGGCTTTTGTCACGTTGTGTTCTCTTTAGGTTATTATTCTTATTTTAATTCTTTAAAAAAGCCATTATCATTTTATTTTATGTGTATGTGTGTTTTACCTATTTGTATGTCTGTCGATCATGTGCGTGCCTGGTGGCTATGGAGGCCAGAAGAGGGCGTCAGATTCCTTGGAACTGGAGTTACAGGCAGTCATGATGGGGTATTAAACCTGTGTCCTCTGGAAGAACAGCCAGTGCACTAACTACTGAGCCATCTCTCCAGGCCCCTTCTTTCCTTCTTATTAGTGTGTGTGGTGTATGTGCACATGCATGGACTCACCTGCCCGTGTGTGCACATGTAGAGGCCAGAGTTCAATTTGAGGTGTATTTCTCTCCCATTTTCCATTTTAAGTCTCTCAGGCAGTGTCTCTCTTGGCACTTGCAATTTTGGTTAGACTGGTTGGCCAGCGAGTCCTGGAGACTCAGCTGTCCCGACTCCCCAGCACTGGGGTTACAGGGAACACAGCCACATCTGGCTTTTGGGTAGGTGCTAGTGATCCAAACCTAGGCGCTCAGGCTTGTGTGGCTTGAGCTGTCTCCCAGTACGAGGTTAGCTTTTCCTCTTTAATTAGATTGATTTATTTACTTTGTGTGTGTGTGTGTGTGTGTGTGTGTGTGTGTGTGTGTGCACATGTAGAGGTCAGAGGACACCTTTGTGCAGTCTATTTTCTCCTTCCACTATGTGGGACTTAGGGCTCAAACTCAGGTCATCAAGCTTGGTGGCAAATGCCTTTATCCATTGAGCCATCCTGAGTTATTATTCTTACATAAGTATTCTCATAGTAGCTTATAGTAGAAAAAAGATACATTTCAAGCATGTGAATAATAATAAGAAGAATAAACAACCTGCAGTCTGAGGAAGCAAACCCAGTCTGTGCAAGCTGCCATTTAGCTGTACCCAGTCCATATTCATGTTTACTAATGGGCTGAAAATTTGACTCTAACTGGGCAGTGGTGGTGCACGTCTTTAATCCCAGCACTCGGAAAGCAGAGGCACACAGAGCTCAGTGAGTTCGAGGCCAGTCTGGTCTACAGGGTGAGTTCCAGGACAGCCAGGACTGTTACACAGAGAAACTCTGTCTCGAAAAACCAAAAAACAAACAAACAAACAAAAACTTGACTCTATAAATACCTGGTTTTACTAATCTTAAAAAAAAAAATACGCATTTCAAGCTGGGTGTAGTGGCATATACCTTTGATCCCAGCACTCAGGAGGCAGAGGCAGGCAGATCTCTGTGACTTCAAAGCCAGCCTGGTCTACACAGTGAGTTCCAGAACAGCCAAGGACACTGTCTGTCTGTCTATCTATCTATCTATCTATCTATCTATCTATCTATCTACACATTACACTTCAAACACTAAAATAAAATGATGGAGGGGCTGGAAGGATGGCTCAGCACTTGAGTTTTTATGGCTTTTCCTGAGAACCTGAGTTTGGTCCTGAATACCCATGTCAGGCAGCTTATAACTGACTGTAATCCACCCAGCTCCAGGGGATCTGATACCTCAGGCCTCCATGGGTACCTGCACTCCTGTGCACATATCCACATACAGAGACATACATAATACATACACTATTTATTTTTTGAGACAGGGTCTCACTATGTAGTGTGGTGATATATTGTGTACCCTAATAAGCTTGCCTGAGGATCAGAGGACAGAGCCAGCCACTGGATTAGAAACAGAGTCAGGCAGTGGTGGCACACACCCTTAATCCCAGCACTTGAGATCTCATGCCTTTGCTTGGGAAGCACACACGCCTTTAATCCCAGGAAGTAATATGGCAGGGCAGAGAAAGATATATAAGGCGTGAGTAAACAGGAACTCACTCTCTTTAGGCTGAGGATTTCATAGAGGTAAGAATAGTGGCTGGCTGTTCTGCTTCTCTGATCTTTCAGCTTTCACCCTGATATCTGGGCTTTTTATTAAAAGACCGTCTAAGATTCGAACAATAATGTAATCCTGGCTGGTATGGACAGTAGACTAGGCTGGCCTTGAATTCAGAGATCTACCTGCCTCTGCCTCCCATATGTATGTATGTATATATATGTGTGTGTGTGTGTGTGTGTGTGTGTGAGAGAGAGAGAGAGAGAGAGAGAGAGAGAGAGAGAGAGAGAGAGAGAGAGAGAGAAAAGAGAGAGAGAAAAGAGAGAAAGAACAAAGGACATTTACTAGAGGGAAGCACATGATCCACCCTGGTGTTGGTCCCAGCCTACTCACCCTGACTGCTGTATACCGTTAGCTCAAACAACGCAGGGTAGTTACACAATTATGTGCCTATGTTTTCTTTTGAGACAAGGGCTCTCACTGAACCTGCACCTTGTCATTTCAGCTAGACCACACACTTTGAATTGGTGGATTTCATTTCAGTAAAACTGCATGCCTGTAATGTGCCACAGTCCAGTTGACTTCATGCTACACTCTGTGCTGAACACACAGCATATGCAGGCTGACCAAGGCGGGCACAGGTATTCTCCCAGCTTACAGATGTGGAAGCAGAGGATCCAGGACGGAAGACACTCAGAGAGACTGTGGAATCAATAGCCTCAGGCACATCAGCCTATGTTTGAGTGGAGCCCACAGCCCTTGACCACCCAGCAGCAACTCAAGAGTGTGTCCTTTTCTGTCCTCTTCTACCCCATCCAGCCCCATCCACTCTCCTCTGGAGGGGAGATTTCAAGATACACACATAGCAAACAGATGGGCCCAATAGCATGGCAGACTATACCGAGAGACATGTGCATACTATGCCATCCCCGGGAGATGCCTGGAGGGCCACAGCAGCTGGAAAGTGCCCTGGGCATCAGTCCTGCAGCTGCTTGATGATAGCCCTCAGTGCCTCCCCTTTCTCATCTGTGAAATGGGAGCAGGAAAGGGCTGGAAGCCAAGGTCTGGAGGGGCTCTGGATAAAGGAAGTAAAGAAGAGGAAGCAGAGGTCAGAGCATGGGCATGTTGCGGGGGACCAGAGGTCAAGAGGCTGGGACTTTGGGATGCTTGTGACAAATCTCAGCAATTCGTCCAGAATTTATAAAGCAAACCTGCCAGTCTGCTGTCCCCAGGACCTTTCCTACAGAGGGCTGGGGTGGGGTGGCTAAGAGAAACTGAGTCCCAAAACAGGGCAGTCACCAGCCAGGGTCACAGTGAGCACTGTGGGAACATGGGAAGGCTGAAAAGCAGGACTCCCAGGGGCTCCTTGCTCCCAGACCTAGCTGATGACTCTAGTTACCAGAAAAACTCAGCCAGGGTTTCCACAGTAAACAGGTCCCTCCCCTCCACCCTGACTCACAGTGGTGGCCATTTGCACGCATGCTGACTTCCCGATTTCATCCCCTGAGAGGTAAAGAAAGGGGCCTGCCAGCCCGCAGCTTGGGCTGCCCATTTCCAGGATGGGCTCCGCTCCTGGGCATCTTGAGGCCCAGCCAGGATGACATATGTGCCAGCTCCTTGCCCCCAGGCCTGCCAGCATGAGCCTACTCCATTCTCTCCCTGAGTGGGTGGGTGGGAGACCAACTTCTATTTTTGTACCAGCCGTCCCTCAGATGCCATTGTTAGCCCAGTGGTTGGTGTCGGGAAAGGGGGATTTTGGTGAAGAGGCCCTGAGTACTAGTAGCCACTTATAGAAGGCCGTTTCCAGCAATTCTTCTAGGAGTGGAGCCTTGGGTCTGCCTGTAGCCCCCACCCTCCCAGGGCCAGCCCAGAGGAGGCCCTGGGTCTGCCTGAGCAGACTCAGACAGTACACACAGGAAGAGTGGCAGGGTAAAGAGTTCAAGCCAGATAAACCTGACTTCAAACGTGGGCTCTGGGGCTCTGGACAGTCACTCTTCCTCTTTGGGCCTCAGTTTCCTGGTCTGGAGGATGAGCTAGACAATGTACCCGCTCATGTAAGGATGCAGCGTGA
This sequence comes from Peromyscus melanophrys, assembly GCA_902168415.1. Classification (NCBI taxonomy): domain Eukaryota; kingdom Metazoa; phylum Chordata; class Mammalia; order Rodentia; family Cricetidae; genus Peromyscus; species Peromyscus melanophrys. The sequence continues at coordinate 28,967 of CABHPR010147198.1, forward strand.
CTGGGCCTCGTAGCAGGCTGTGTGGTACCCAGCTCAATGGACTCACCCCCTACCCCCATGCATCAGTGGATTCTATTACCCCAGATGGGATTCTCCATTGTTATTTTAAGAATTAGGGCCTTACCCTGAACTCAAGTGATTCTCCTGCCTCAGTTACCCGAGGAATTGGGAAACAGGAATGTGATACTATGCTTGGCCCAAATTGCCTCGAACTTAACATCCTCTTGCCTCTGCCTTTGAGTACTGGGGTTATAGGTATGTGCCGTCATGCCTGCCTCCTGAGAGAAGTATTTTCAATGTGTGTGTGTGTGTGTGTGTGAGCCAGAAGAAGGAGTCAGATCCCATGGAGCTGGAGTCATGTGTGGCTGTGAGCCACCTAACATGGATGCTGGGAACCAAGCTGGCATCCTCTACAAGAGCAGGAGGTGCTCTTGATAGCTGAGCCATCTCTCCAGCCCTATTCTGATTTTTTTTTTTTCTTTTTTTGAGACAGGGTCTCTCTCTATGTAGTCTCGACTGGCCAGGCTGGCCTTGAACTCAAAGATCTGCCTGCTTCTGCCTCTCCAGTACTGGGACTAAACCTTGCCCAGCTTTTTGTTTTGATTTGAGACAGGGTGTCACTCTGTAGCTCTGGCTAGTCTCAAATTCATGGACATCTGCCTGCTTCTGCCTCCCAAGTGCTGGGACTGAAGGCGTGCTCCACCACATCTGGTCTGAAATTTTTTTGTTGTTGTTGTTTTTCTAGACAGGGTTTCTCTGGATAGCCCTGGCTGTCCTGAAACTCACTCTGTAGACCAGGCTGGCCTTGAATTCACAGAGATCCTCCTGCCTTCTGCCTCCTGAGTGCTGGGATCAAAGGCGTGGGCCATCACTCCCAGCTATGAAAATATTTTTAAAGAAATTGTGTTTGAGCTAGGTACAGCAGCACATGCCTGTAATCCTGGCACTTGGAAGGCACAAGAACTGCCCCAAGTTCGACAGCACAGACTAATGGGCTGGATGAAAAACAAGAACTAGCTGTATGCTGTCTCAAGAAGCATACTTAACCAGCAAAGATGCCCAAAGCTTCACATCGAAGCCCAGAAAATAAACAGCCAAGCAGACGGAAGCCAGTCCTGACACCTGACGAAGAACACCTCAGACCAAGACAGCTGGAAGAGGTAAGAAAGGACAGTACAGTTTTGTTAGTGGTGGTTTTGTTTTTGTTCTTTTTAAGACAGGCTCTCACCCTGTAGCCCTGGCTGTCCCTAACCTGCTCATCATCTGTGAGGCCCAGGACAAGGACACAAAGGCAGCTCAGTCCCAGGGCCCTGCTCTGATAGAAGAGCAGGGGTGCTCATGTGTCCAGATGTGGGAAGCCCCACCCAGAAGCCCCAACTCTGTCTTGTACCTCCCCCAGAGCCAACTCTGCCATTCTTCAGGTACAGAAGAACTCACATCAGGCCAGCAAGGTCCTTTTTTGGAGGCTATAACGAGAGTCACTCCCCTGCAGCCTACAGAACAGGCTCAGAGACAATTGAGCAGGAGGCTCAGGGGTCCTGGGTACACTGGGCAGGATCTGCAGTTCAAGAGAGGGACTCCAGGTAAATTGTTCAGCGCTGCAGGTTTCCCACGGTGGAGCAGGGTTGCCACTGGACAGGGGTGACAGTGAGGCTGCTCATTGCGGGCCACCCTGCCTTCCATAGCCCCTCACATTCTCCCATGACAGTCTAAGGAAGACTGCTGGAGGTTCCTGCTGGCTCGCTTTCTGCCTCAGCAGCGTGTCTGCTCCCTCTGCCTAGGCATGAGTCAGAGCCTGTCTGGCTCCAATCTTTAGGAAGGGGCTCCCTGAGTTTGCCCAGGAGGGGAGCGAGTCAGCAGCCAACCACTCTTGGCTGTCCAGGTCTGGGACAGCAGAGCAGCGTAGTCAGCCTGATGGGAATCGCTGAGACACCAGGCCTGTTCCTGTCTTGAAGGTCAGGATGTGACCTTAGGTCCCTCCCGGAATCCAGGCTCCGGCCTGTCCTTTTGGGGACCCAGTGAGATAACCCCTGCTCAGCAGCCCCAGGTTTGTCTATAGACTTCCTCAACACACACACACACACACACACACACACACACACACACACACACACACACACACATACCAGACGGACAGACAGAGACAGAGACACACACCCCAATTGCCACTTCCCTGGGGTTCTTGGCTGCAATTACTCATCTGCAGCCCACGCACAGGAAACATGAGGGTTCTGAGGCCGTGTGGGGATGGACGGGAAAGGCATCTCTCTGTGCCAGGGACTGACAAAGGAGGCCAAAGGTCAGCAGAGGCTGTACCACTCCACCAGGCCTGTCAGTCAGGTCTATGGCCTTTAGGCCTTTGCATGTGCCCTGTTCTCTGTCTCATGTGCTTGGCTCCGCTTTCTAGCTGGACATAGTTCTATCTCTTCTCTTTCTTTATTTTTCTTTCTTTCTTTTTTGAGACAATGTCTTCGTGTAGCTCAGGCTGGCCTCAAACTCTCTCTATAGGCTAGGATGACCTTGAACTTAAAAACCATTATTTTTAATTATGTGTATGTGTCTGTATGTGGGTGCCTATGGAGGCCAGGAGAGGGTGTTGGATCCTCTGGAGCTGGAGTTAGAGGCAGTTGTGAGCTGCCTAATGTGGGTGCTGGGAACAGAACTTAGGTTTTCTGAAAGAGCAGCAAGTGCTCTGAACTGCTGAGCCTGCACCTATCCTGCCCTTGAACTTCTCACCCTCCTGCATCTGCCTCTGGAGTGTGGTACTCCTGCCCTTGTTTGTGAGACGCTGGGGATCAAAGCCAGGCCTCACACATGACAGACAAGCACTATAACAACTGAGCTCCAGGTCTAGCCCCCAAGTCCCTTTCTTTCCACAATCAATGGCCACATTCCTGTCACCCACAGCCTCTCATCATCCCACAACACTGCTAATTCCATCACTCAATTATAGGAATCCTCGACCTCTGAGTGGCTCAGTTTTGTTTTCTGTCTGTATCATTGACCACAGGCTGGGCACATAGCAAGCACCTGGGCAGAGTTGGTGGCGAGGGACTGTTGTGTGGACCTTGTTCTTAGAGACTGTCTGGGAGGAGTAAGTCCCAGGCAAGTCCCAGGCTTCTCGGTGGTCACAGCACCAAGACTGAATGGCTCTGCAGGCTCGGCCTCTTCTTCTCCAGAGGGTTCAAACTCATGTGAGGTTCAAAACATGATTGGAAGGTGTTGGAAACTGGGTCACACCCAGGTATTTACAGGTGAGAAATGGAGCCCAGAAAAAAGTAATAATAGTCGGGCGGTAGTGGCGCACACCTTTACTCCCAGCACTGGGGAGGCAGAGCCAAAGCACCAAAGCTACACAGAGAAACCCTGTCTGGAAGAGAGAGAGAGAGAGAGAGAGAGAGAGAGAGAGAGAGAGAGAGAGAGAGAGAGAGAGAGAGAGAGAGAGAGAGAGAGAGAGAAGTAATAATACTAACAACAAAACTTACAGCTGCCAGCTCTGGAGCTTTCACTCTGGGCAGGTGCTGTGCTTTGCCTGCATTACCCACTGGAGTCTCAGTAACCTGCGAGGTAGGAATGATTATCATTGTCTCCGTGTTTCCCGTGGGAAGAAAAGGGTTCGGACAGGTTGCCAACAAAGCGATGCCGCCATGAAGTTAGCCAAAGTTCAAGTGAGCAGTGACTGGCTCCAGAAGCTATTCTTTCTTCTTGGTTCGTTTTCTGAGCAAACTCTCACTGTGTTGCCCAGGATGACCTGAAACTTGCAGTTTTTCAAGCCATCCTCCTGCCTCAGCTTCCTGAGTAGTTGGGATTTCTGTCACGTGCTACAATGTGGGACTAGAAGCTGTGTTCCTAAACTCTGTATCATGGCCACACTTGAATGCATTCACAACACGAACATGCATTCATTTATGGAACATATTAATTATTCGGAATGGGCCAAGCCTGGGACTAAATACTATAGTCTCATTCTTGGATGAGCTTCTGAACCCAAGGAAAATACGAGGGGAGCATCTTCTGCATCCCATGCACTGTTGGAGGTGCAGGCTGATGACAGATGCAAGGCTGGACCCTGGCTCTCTCCACCATCCATTAAATGCATATCCTTCAGAGTTCTAGTGCTGGAAGCCTGCTCTGCTGGGTCAGAAGTCACATGATCTACGGACTGAGTTCTCTGGAAGGGGCAGAGGGCTACAGGGAGACTCTGTTGCCACAAACTCTAGAATCCTTGGACTATGTCATGAGTTACTGTGGCACCCCACCATAACCTTAAAAACCCCTCAATGGATGTCATCGCTCATAGATAAAAACCGAGCTCCTTGTTCCTAGGTGGACTGCAAGGTCCTGCCAATCACATGCAGAATCTGAGCAGAAAGCTCCTCCCCTCTGCAGGCACTCTCTCCCCTGCTGTGCCCACTGCCTACCACACTTGGGAGGTCCTGGCTAGTCTGTGTTACTACTTCCTCCAGGAAGCCCTCCCTGCCTAAGCCTTTAGCAACTGAGGTACCCTGCCCTGTGGCCTGCGCCTCCTGAGTCCTGGCTAGAGCATGTGTGTCCCAGAGATCTGGCTATTTGGCTGGAGCCTTCCTCTGCCTGGCTCTGCTGTCAGGGGACCCCAATCACCCAGAAGAGGTGCAAGGCCCAAACCTCAGAACAAACAAAACGAACCTGCAGGAAGTTCCTTATTTTTCTATATCATTACCCAACTTGAAAAACAATTACAATGCTTATGGAAGCCACATAAAATGTATTTGGCGCTATCTGTACCTTGGGGTTATCAAAGCCCACAGTCCTTGTGGCAGGCAGGGCCCCCCGATATTGGTGGTCTGGGCACCTTCTTATCACTGCACAAATGCTAGCCGACTCAACAGTTTTAGGGGCAGGCTAGTCACAAATTTACCCCATGCTCCTAATTCATTCTTGTGGCCTTAGTCCACATCAGCTAGGTGTGGGCTGCATCCCAGACAGGCCGATGACACCCGTAGTTGCTTCTGAGGTCCCTAGGATTCTGGTGTAAACTCTGAAGCTTTAGGTTCATGTTTTAGTTCTCAAGGCCAGATTCAGTTTCCTCCTCCAAAAACTGAGAATAGTAATAGACTATGATGATCCCTTGAGAAGATATACTACACACACACACACACACACACCACCACCACACACATCCCACATACATATACCACATACACATACACACCACACACACATCCCACACACACACACACACACACACACACACACATCCCATACACATACACCATACACACACACACACCACACACATACACACACACAACACCACACACATCCCACACACATACACCGCACACACACATCCCCCACACACATATAACACACACACATACCACACTATATGTGTGTATATATATATATGGTGGCTAGGGATGTAGAGGGTTTGGTAGGGTGTTTGCCAGGCAGGCATGAGGCTCTGAGTCTCAGATGTGCTGACATGTGTCTATAGTCCCAGCGCTTTGGAGGTGGAGGCAGGAGGATCAGAGACATCCTTAGCTATATAGCAAGTTTGAGGCCAGCCTGGGCTACATGAACCCTAATGCAAAAACCCAACAAACAACCAACCAAACAAAAATGCCAGCTCCTAGCAGACCGTAGGCGAGAGCCCGGCACCTAGCATGCAGTAAGCATTTGACAAGTGGGTTACACATCTGGACAACGGGAGCTGGCTTTGCTGGTTTGGGATCTCAGGGGATGCTTGGTGGGGTCACAGATGTTTGATGTGAGGGAGTCTGGAATTCAACTCTTTCTCCAAAGTCCAGGTTAGAGTGGAGTCATGTCCTCTGAGCTACAAGAGCCATGCCACTAGAGGTGTTCGGGCACAAGCCCCCTGGTTCACACTGACTTGCTTACCTAGCTCTTTTCTACCTGGGTCCTTTTTTTTTTTTTTTTTTTTTTTTAAAGTTTTTTTTTTTTTTTTTTGTGCTTGTTGACTGCAGGCCAGAAGAGAGCACCAGATCTCATTACAGATGGTTGTGAGCCACCATGTGATTGCTGGGAATTGAACTCAGGACCTCTGGAAGAGCAGTCAGTGCTCTTAACCTCTGAGCCATCTCTCCAGCTCCATACCTGGGTCCTTTCTTAAAAATTGTTGTTTTTAACAACTCGAGGGAGTCTGTTCTTTACTTCTATTGTGTAGGTTCACAGAATTGAACTCAGGTCATCACACTTGGTGGCAAGCACCCTCACCTGGTGAGCCGCTTCACTGGCCCTCCAGCAGGGCCTTGCCACGCTTTCATCCCTGCTCCCAGAAGGCCACTCCCTACGGGCCCTCCCAGGAGATGTCCCATCAGCCTCATGCTGAGGCCCCAGTGAAGTCCCAGCCACCGCCCCAGCACCAGCCGAGGGAAGGTATCCTTCACACCAATGCCTCTGCTTCCTGTTGGTTCCCACTGACGGGCCAGGGGTACTCACCTTGGGAAAAGTCAGGAAGAGAACGTGGACTTCATGTGTGGCGTTGGCAACCCCAGCTGTGCAGCCCTCAGACACCTGGCTGGTGGTGTATGTCACCTCACCCCTTGTGGGGTCCACAGGCTGTAGATCACAATAGACTCTTTCTGCAAGACCTGCGGGAAAGCACAGTGGGAAAGTGGGTCGGGGAAGAAGGTGATGGGGTGGGAATGTAGATCAGTGGTAGAACGTTTGCCTAGCATTGGCAAGGCCCTGGGTTCAATTCCCAGCACTAGAAGGAAAAATGCCAAGTACATTCTTATTCTTTTAAAAAATTGTTGTTATTATTATTATTATTAATTATCATTATTATTATTATTTGGAGACAGAGTTTGATGTAGCCCAGCCTGGCTTTAAATTTATATAAAATTTAGCCAGGGATGGTCTTGACCTCCTGATCGTCCTGCCTCCACTTCCCAAATGCTGGATTACAGGTGTGCACCATCACGCCTGGATACTATTACATTCGCTTTTTGTTTGTTTGGGTTTCTTTTGTTGTTGTTGTTTTTGTTTTTCAAGACAGGTTTCTTTGTGTAATAGTTCTGGCTGTCCTGGAACTCGCTTTGTAGACCAGGCTAGCCTCCAACTCACAGAGATCCGCTTGTCTCTGCCTCCCAAATGCTGGGGTTAAAGGCGCGTGCCACCACTGCCTGGCTATCACATTCACTTTTTGAACATTTCCTACATACTTGGTATGAGGTCAGAAATCAAGCTGCCATGGCATCTTCATAGCTACCCTACACAGTAGATATCATTCCATACATTCTACAGATGGAGAAACTGAGGCTCAGCCAGAGAAAGTCTCTACCAGGGTCATAGTGTTACTAGGTATAATGTTGGAAGATAAAAGTCAGGATACTAATTAAGTCTGAATTTCAGATAAACATGAATTATTTTTCAAGGTATAATTTTTATATATAATTACATACTTATATTACAAAAACATTCATTGTTTATCTGAAATTTAAATTTAAATTCGAATGTAACTTTTTACAGGGGAGGTGATATATGTTTATTTTATTTTATTTTATTTTATTTTATTTTGAGATGAGGTCTCACTGTTTAGTTCTGGCTGGCCTAGAACTCACTATGCAGACCAGGCTGGCTTCAAACTCACAGAGGTCAACCGTCTCTGCCTCCTCAATGCTGAGATTAAAGGTGTGCAGCACAGTGCCCAGCTCTCCACTATTTTTATTTGCTGTGTTAGGTGACCCCCGGCGGCAGGACCCATGGTGGACACCTTAAGGTCAGTTCAATCCAAAGGAAGATGGGGGTAAGGTAGGGAGCCTGCTTCCCCTCTTCTGACCTCGAGGTGTCGGTCCCTGAGAGACTGCCTCTGTGGAGGGAATTTCCTGCCTCACCGCAGCAGCCCAGGTTGGAAGGCGGTGATGGAGCCGACCTCACGGCCTGCCGCAGGGCGGCCCGGAAACACGGGTCCCAAGGGAGAGCAATGGAATTTCGCCCTGACCCAGCAGAAGAGGAAGAGGAAATGAGGCCCCTACACCTCGTCCTAAGGAATGTGCTGAGGGGGAAGGGGGGCTGTGGAGGAGGGACAGAGAAGGGGAGACTGTTTGGAAGTTTGTGTCTCCATCTTGTCGTGCTCACTTCCTGTTTTCTTGGAGATCAAAGATGGGCGCGGAGGGCCAGGCTTCACGTCCAGCTGACGCCAGTGCTGGGGATTGGGGGCAGGCTGGCTCTTCCGACCCCGGCGCCTGTGGCCCCACCGGCCTTCTTCCA